>JAIPMN010018028.1:0-10824 GCA_020650975.1 Apostichopus californicus
ATCAGATGAAGACATCGTTTTAGCATTTAAGCACCAAATCTATGTTAATTGGCAAGTAATCACTAATTAAATTTGATTCCATAAGTTTCATCACACGGTCACTTTTTATAGTTTTTTCCTACAATTTTCATTCCTATTATAAATCAATGGCAAATGGAAAATCATACCTTTTAAAACTTTTAATTTATTTCATTGTTTGAAATGAGACTTTCACTAGTCAAGCTGATGAAGTTTGATATAATCAGACTTTAGCATTAAAGAGTATCAAAAGATCTACTCAATCCAATGCAACAAGTTGCTTCTACTGTAAAACAAAAAAATACTCATGAATAGGTTTACCTTGTTTGGCTAACCCTGCCAAGATTTGAGGATCCTGGTAACATGATGAGCCAAGTTTTGTACACTGTAAAATGAAATAAATACAGGAGGACAGTAACAGCAACTGGTTCATAGGATAGCTTAATTAATTGGTTGCAAAAGTAGCATATTCAATATTTCATGCAGCTTAATGCATCCCTCCATCACTGCATCTAAAACATATAGCATATCACACCAGTTATCAAAGAGGTGTACATTCCATATTCAAGACAGCAAAATACATTAAAGTCACATTTCAAAGTAATTCAAGATGCTATGTCCAGTGTCTAACTTCATTTTTACATGGACCTGTGTACGATATATACCAAAAAAAGTACAAGGAAGTGAAATAACATTAATACTACAAGAAATTAGTCTATCCAGGAGCAGGATCGTACTTCAGTAGTCCTTACATGACTTACCAATAACAGAAGCCTACTGAATTAAGTTCAACTCACATAGTCTGGCGGTATCGCATAGTACCTACCGTCGTGAAAGTGGTACCCACGGTTAAGCTTAGAAGACTTACACTACAATGACGTTTTAAGGTAAATGTCACGGCAATTCATGCAATAATTTTCCTTGTTGTAAAAATATGTAAAACTAATTTTCCAATTTTAAGACCCTTACGAACATACCTCTCGATGCAGGGATGATATTCGGTTCAAGAAATGCTTTATTTTAGTGCGGTATTGACAACTTTTGTCATCAAGTTCCACGTCCCATTTAACGTTGGTTGGATTTGTTTTCACCCAGCTGTGGTGAAGTTGTGTTGTGATTCAACCAAGGATTCAACACATTATTCATTCCATAATTGAAAACAAATCACTGGGGAAGAATTTACAAGGTTTGGGTTGGGGGGGGGGGGGTGGGAGTAGGGAAGGGGATAACAATTCGGATTTTTTTTTTTGTGTGTGTAATGTTCCGCCGGATCTATTTCACAGGAAAGTGTCTGACTGAAATAAAAAAGGGTCGAACAGACTCTGGGCAGAGCCTGGTAGGACTTGAAATGAGGCCAAAAAACGTACTACATGCAGGGTAGACAGGTGATGCGGCCATTGAAGTCACCGATTGGGCCTTACATATTTCTGAGGGAAGGATCTAGGATTTCATAGAGAAGGAAGTGGCCATGGGATCTTCATGGCCAACTCCTCATGTACGGGCGGGGGTCTTGGAGAATCTTCTCCTGAAAAAAGTATAGTTGTGCTATTAAATACTTTTCATTCGTTTATGATAAGCCGAAAAAGGGGTACACCGTTCCCTACCCCTCCTGTGTTCAACTCGGGAAGGGGAGTAGTCCCCCTGTCTTATTTTGGCGGTCATTAACTTTTTCCGAATTGAAAAAAAGATGAAAAATCACTGAAGAATCTATGTGTCTTTACTTCCACGTGACTAACACGCATCCAATCTACAATCTGTTTACTTTGGGACGACGTTACACAACCATGGATCGTGCTCAGTCTTGGCCCGATGTTTTGGGTCAATGAACATCACTTGAAAGTGCAAATGGTTGATTGATTGATTTGTGAATTGAATTAATAACATTATTCAAACAATAAACAGATAAATGCGTCGAATTTAACCGGCGCTTGCAAAGATATGATGCTGGTGTTGTTGATTCTGTTCGGGTACATATTCATTGCTATTTACTCTTGCAACGGTTATTAAAGAAATAAATGAATCGTTCGACTAAAATCTAAGACTGTTATATTTTGTGATAAAAGGCGGTTGTTTCTATCATTTTCCTTCACTTTAATTCAACGCATTCTACGTCTTCAACAGCTGTCATAATTTACATTGAAGATTTTCGCTGAACAAATCTACCTTCAGGTAATTCCGTTCATTCTTGCTTTCTTTCTTTTTTTCTTTCTAGTCTCTTTTAACTTTATACAATTTCGTTATTACTTCTATAGGCTTACCGCTACATAATATTATTTTTTCGCCACCTTATAGCTTAAGAATCATGTAACTAACTATAGCAACTCCCAACACCCCCGTTCCTTCTTATACTTTGTTATAAACTTACCAAATTAACTTCACAATTTTTGTTCATTGTTCCTTTCTCTCTGTTATAGTGAGAAGAGGAAGATGGAGAGGGAAAGGGAGAGGGATAGGCAGGGGGTGGGGAAGGGGGGTTGTAACGGGCTCCAATTGTTTTCTCTCTTCTTTCTTATGTCGATTTCAAATGGTTTCGTAGATGTTGGTCGTATGTGGAAAATTATCGTCAGTTTCGGATTAAGAATTGGAACTTCTGTATTTTGCAAGAAAGTTTCAGTTACGCAAAATAGGCTATATCGATATTATGTCAGACATTTATCGAACATATTATAAGGGTGATATAATGTCCAATACGAATGGTATTCAACCGTCATCCAAACAAGCCATCATTTTCTATTCCCCCGCCCCCACCCACCCCTGCCATTTGTGTCTGTATGCGTTTCAGTTCATTCTTAATATGGTGGCACTGTTACGGCGGTAAATTCAGAGCTATATACGGCTCTGGGTGAACGTAGAGTTCCTTTACTATAAACGAACTCTAGGTGAACCATACTTTTTCTGTAGGCCTATAAGTGCTGTATACCTTAGACGTTTATTAATAGATGGACGTTAAAGCAAATGTATTCAAACATAATATTTACTTCATTATAGAGCGGTTGTGAATTCTAAAAAGTCAAATGTGTCAAATGCAACTATAAACCAACGATTCCGACCCAGGTTTGATGATGAGGAAGGGGGAAACCTCCATCCCTACCCCCGTTCTCATGAGCCCTGTTCAACCCCTGCTTGTCATGAAGTGATCCCATGTATCTCAGTTGGCAAGCCTTTTCATATTGCCTTTTAATACATCCTACGAGGATTTGAATATCACGCCAATATATTAGTGGACCCGTGCAATTCACTGAATGATTTGGTCTACTGAAGAGTCGCGTCTGTGATTATCTGGTAGAAACTTTCTTTCATGCTTCAGCTCAAACCAATCAAAAAAATCTCGTTTCTGTCAATAAGCATCGTTGTTATAATGGCAATCAAAAAGTAATGTCTCTGTTTTCTTCTCTGTATTTTGCCACATATATACTACCAGTATTTATACTTTACCGTTAAAAGAAATAGAATATAGCTGAATGTATATACTTGGACACATAAGATGTTACCGTGAGTCTACCAAAATGCAACCAGGAACGCTAAAAATTAGATCTTTGCCAGCAAAGGCTTGTAAAAGAAACAAGTATAACAACGCTACAGAAGCTCAGCTGTGCTTGTATTTGAGAAATTTGTGTTGGTTGGCAATATTTCTGAGCAGTTTATCCATTTGCTTGTGCGAAAATTATCAGATATAGGTGGGATAACTGTGTCATTTCCTTTCCTCCCATCTCCTCCTTTCATTACCTTACGTAGATGATGAGTAGATGTGCCCTATTGTCTTTTGTTCCCATCTCATGAATATTAATGAGTCGCCAAGTGCTTACCATAACATTCTTAAAATGTCAATATCTCTGCAAATGTATATGATCCGATTTAGTTTATACTTAACATGGTGATGTTACTACACATATACATGTTCTTTGCAACAACAAATTTTACCTCATTAATATTCATGATGGGTGGGGCTTTATGGGAAATTTTCAAAAACAGCTTGTAAACGTGATATCGCAACAACCACAAGTTGATTCAAGGTCATAATTAGTAGGTAGAGATGCCCTTTGATGAGTAAATTGTTTTTGGTTCCCATTCATTAATATTCATCAAATTGCAAGAAACGGCTTTTAAACACAGGACAAGAACCAAATGTTCCATGATTTTCATCCTTGACAAATTAGGTTTGTCACACTATACATCCATACAATAAACCGTGTTGTTTTTGTGTGTGTATATCATGAATATAAATCAGTGAACATAAGATTCTTAATCAGATATCTCTGAAATAGTATGTCTAATTAGCTTTATGCTTATGAACTTGGCTAATACAATGTAAGTACAGTATATACATGTTTATGGGATCATAAAATTTGACCTTATTAAAATTCATGCATGTACCTGTTTCTATACGATGTCACTAAATGTACTTTAGCAATATGAAAACTGATTCCGGGTACCCTTCTTCCATATGTTGCCGAATCAGTCAATACATAATTCCTCTTCATTTTGTGTGCACAAATCATGAATATAAATATGTATTGCTTACCATATACTATGGATATCTTTGGGCATCGGAACCACCAATAGTTTTCGTTTTTCTTGTTCCCTTTGCATCGGATCAAGGAATCATCTTGTTAGAAGCACTCAAATTGAATATAGTTTAAATAAATATATAAATTTAATGATAGTAACCACTTTCTGATAGGAAAACATGGTTGTTTGCAATGATGGTTATGCATCTGCGTGTCAGGTCTCTATTAGTGTTTATTTTAGGCCGTATGGTTCGTTGCTTCATGCACAAAAGTTCTTTCTAGTATAGATTGAAGAAGTTTGCTGTTGGACGCTAAAGAGTAATGTTGATTTATTCCAGAATGATCTAGATCATGTTTTTGCTTGGTCTCGGGCGCGGAAATCCTTTTTAATGTTTATAGTAGTAGGTGCAAGGTGATTCATGCTGGTACATGCTATCTATATATAGGGTTTCGTATATTCTAGATTGGCACGAACTGCAGGTGGTTTCTATGAAAGGGGTTCTATGTGTGTTTATATTGATTCTATCCATACAGACTTAGTCTAAACAGGCAGTGTATACTACATACTCAGACAAATATAAGAGGTACTGCTTTGTTATATGATTTGCTGGATTTTTACATATTTAAGGAACGAAATTATTCTCCACCAGAAACTATCAAATTGTCGAGATGTGGTGTCATTTACTCAAACTTTACACCACGTCATAGAAAGTATATTCGTGGACGTTTTCATGTCATACTAACATGGCATTCCGACAGCAATTACCGTATCAAATTGTCGAACAAAATCTGACAACACGCTCAGGATATATGTGTTAACTTAATTTAATTTCATGATACAAAGTGTTCTTACTAAACATTTTGACAAAACTTGTCAAATTGTTGCGATGGTATGTAAGTATAGTTCGTGTAGGCTACAACTCGGTCCGTCTCTTCATTGACTCACTGTATTTATAACTGTTGTAACTCTACCTCATTGTATGATGACTTCCGATATGATAGTATGCATGGCTGTATATCAAACTGCAGCCAGTTGGGACAATTCCTAATGCTAATACCGCGCTAAACTGTACTCCAAATCATGCTTCAAAGCACTGGTATTGTCAGTACAAACAGTTCCTAACCTTGATCTGATAGAAACATGATATTCATACTGCTCGTACTGACAAATTGTGACAATACGAGTGCTCTGAAAGCGGAACGTGACACTACAGTATAGAAAAAATTGTCCCAACTGGGTGCAAACCGCATGTTCTATCAGCAACCCTCCGTCCCCTTCCCCCAACCACAACGCTCCATCGGCCAAAAAATTGTAATTTATTAGAAGTGCGTTTTACGATTTAAAACGTATAGCTCGTTGAGAAGGTGCCGTGTTTAGGAAAAGTTGGAAAAAGTTTTTTTTGTGTGCACCTTATAAGATAAGATATCGTATCAGGCTATCTGTTAATGTTTTCGTTTGTTGTTATCATTGCAGATACTAACCGAATAGATAGAGAGATGTTTTCCTTTTCAACTTTGAACAAATTTGCGTTGCTCTGTGTTGTCCTGGTGACGATATTGGAATTCAGTCTAGCTCGCCGGATAGGGCATCAGAGACCATTTCTTGAAGAACAAATTAGCAGAACAAAACATTTTACAATGGCGTCTAATGAAAGAGAGAGGGTCCTAAACCTCATCAGAGGCCGTTCTCGATCTCGATGTCCATCTTTTGACCTCGACCCGGAAGGTGGCTGTCAGGTGACCGTCATGAATTTAACGGTGTCTTTACCAGGTTGCCAAGCAACTCACATAAACTTTACCTTCTGCGC
Source organism: Apostichopus californicus (assembly GCA_020650975.1). Lineage (NCBI taxonomy): Eukaryota > Metazoa > Echinodermata > Holothuroidea > Aspidochirotida > Stichopodidae > Apostichopus > Apostichopus californicus. The sequence goes on from JAIPMN010018028.1 coordinate 6,335, forward strand.
GGGAAACTGTCGCAGCGTTGCGGTGAATTCTATACCGGAGTGGTTTGGGGATGATTGTGCTATTCTTCGAAACGGATTCAACTCGACCAGTTCATGCCAATCGACTGGGGAAGAAGAACAGACTATTACGTTTAATTGTGAGGAAGGAGAACGGACTCGCCGACTGAAGATGGTCACGGATTGTCGCTGTACTGGAAGGACAATAACTCGACCTGCAATGATGGAAGTAACACCGACGACGGAAAGTGAATTTAGACCATCTGTAAATCTCACTACGAGAGAAAATGACGCCGATTTGGCGGAATTGTAAATACGTAACGTTCGTAAATGTTCAATAAAATTGCAGGCATTTCTATATTTCTAGATTTGACAATGTATAACCCTTGTATAATATTCACAATAAGTGAATCATACCCCTCAATAAAACTGACGAATTTGACAAGTGACATATATACACTTAAAAGATACGCTAATTACCATTCCAATGTTAATTGATCTATGTGATTTAGAGATAACAGCCATGAACAGCTTCCGCAAACAGCAAAGAAAAACGCTTAATCTATTTTTTTTTAGAGATATAGCAGATATAATGTTCCCTAACACGTAAGGATGACGACTTGATCAAGTATAAAATATTACATCATCGAGCCACCACGTGTGTGCTTATTTTTCTTTCTTTATTTATTTATACTTATTGTTTCTTTATTTATTATATTGTTTATATTCTGTAAATGGAGATGGGTTGTTGCAAAATGCTGAATCTAACATTTTGAGCCTCTAAGCATGACCTAAATGAAAGCATTCGTTTCATTGTCAACATCACTGTTAACATCCTAACTTTGACAATATGAGAAGAAAGGCAAAGAGAGAGTAAAAGGTTTCATATTTTAGTGGCATGCCACTTTCATGACATCACAGATTTATAAAATGGCTCCTCCCAAAGACGATGTTTAAACTAGTACATCTCCTAAACGTAATGAGATTTTCTTAGCTGTTAAAGAGTTTAAGAACCGTTTTCTCTGCCGTATAAGCGAAAGATTTATGTCTCCTTTCAGAATAGCGAGTTATTAATGATTAAATCCTAATCTTTATCTTCTATCTCACTAACGTATTGCAAGATTTCGCTAGCAAGGCGGTTGATTTCCCCTAAGTTCATCGCCCTGTGAGCAATTTGAGTGTATTAATTATATTAACAGATACGATTAATAAATAAAACTACAGTACCTTTCCTTTTAACCACCATGTACGTTTACCACCAGATTCTGTCAACGCAACGCAACAAATGAATCTATGTTGTATCAGGATGGAAATTCTAGATTTCATGCATATCCTATCAATTTGTAACTGCATAAATGATGAATAAAGTAAAGAACTGAAAAATCATGTATCTTTCTTTATTTCTTGCCAACAATTATAGTGTCTGCGTTTAGTCCTCGTTCGTGCTTTCAACAAATTCTCAAGTTCAGGCAAAAAAAGAATAATATTCATAATTGAAGTGACTTGTTCCAACTTTGCAAGAGAACCCTATAATATTTACATTTCCACCCCCTTTAGTAATCCCTACCTAATTGGCTCTTCAGTTCCGACCTCCTGTTTATTTATGGCTTCTTTACAATGTTAATTGAACAATACTTCACTTCTCAGCATCTCCCTGATTGAATAATAGACAACTTTCCCTAGAAAAAAGAAAAAAGACAAAAAAAAGTGTCTATTCTACAAAACTTATATATTATCCCCCGTAGGACCTCTTGCGAGGTCGAACAGGGGTAAACTCCTTTTATTTGATTTCCATGACAACCTTATACAAGTTTTGCACACGGCACGCTAGTGTCAGAGCCCCCACCGATCCTGAAGCTGTTATGGTCACCATGAATGCAAGTGATGGGGAAGGAATTGATAATTTAATAGACTTACAGGACAAGTATAACAGAATTCATAAGGTCGAGTACCAGGAATTTTGCTAGCAAAGTTTACGAGTACCATTACAAGGCTGTGTAAGCTACAGTAGGGGTACTTAATATTGTACTGCATGTGTATACTATATAGATTTCCAAATTGCCACGAAAATAGTCCACGACAACGAGTGCAAGTAAACGGTCAAATATGACAGGCTGAAATACAAGTAATAGAGTCAGGACTCTGTTCTGAGTTACGTAATACTAGTTACTCTGAGTAAAGATTCGATCTGATGCTGATAACAATTAGTGCATATTAAAATTTCAACTGATACATCGGCACTCTAAAATATATTTGGACACCAATTTGGCATATCCATTTTATGCTGCATGTGTAAAAACACTGGTGCATTTGTATGGTTTTCTCCTTAATCGACTATAGACATTACTGCAGACTCCAAGTGAATATTGGTTCTTCTGCATGAGTAAATATTCAAAACATATTTTTTGCGAGTTTGTTATCGATTATTTCATCAATCCTATATCAAGTATTATTCAAAATAGGATTGATTAAAGTATGATATTCTCCTATATTTTGAAAGAGGGGTTATTAAAAACTTGACAAATGCCAACAAAAGTAAGAAAAAAAGGACTTCTACCAGCACTTAATGTAAGCTGTAAGCAAATGACCTATATAATGTGAATTGATTGAGAGTCGAGCTGCTGAAAAAAAAAACGTTATTAAAATCAGTTTCAATTTTTTTTCTCCAAATATGTCATCATTTTCTTTGTTACTGAAAACAAATGCACGCCAAAATTGGTTGTCTATATACATATTATGAACCCTGTTCCAATCTTGGTCAAATAATTCGTCCCACTTTTCTTTATCGAATACACTCTTAATTCGTGTTTGTTCGGATAGGAAATATTTCCTATATTTAATCGTCACGAACACAGCAAGATAACAAAGTTCATGTCTGTCAAAAAATTGTTTTCGTATAGTTACATAAACATACGTATCCATTCACAGAACTGACGTTTTTTGACAGATTATTATTTATCGTTATAGTATTGTATGTCTGGTCAACTTGATATGATAATAATGATATACTTTTCATCCACTCTCAGGTGAAACGTCAATCATACTTGTTATATAAGTTAATATTTTTATGTTTTTTTGTGTGTTTTTGGAATTACCCTTGATGATTGAAGCAAAGTTCCAATCGATAAGTCGGCGGATCACACATTAATATGGGAAGCGGTGACATATAGCCCACCTACACTATCTCCAAAGGAACGCGGATACTACTGATAAGGGTACGATCGTAGTTTTTTTCCAAAATTCAAGCATCTTTTTTTACAACTTTTTAATATCATTAGTAAATTAGACGGCAGGTGCTTGGCGTCACCGCGCGATAATTATCAAGTTATACGTTGACATACATACGCTACCTTGTGGATCTTGCTCGAACTGACATAAATATGTACATATTGCTTTTTTTTTTTTATGATGTTAATAAAAATTTGGAAAAAGATTGCTGACAGTAAAAAATCTCGTTTCAGAAGCATAAGAGAGAGAAATAGAGCAACATACACAGAAGGAAAGAGAGAGAAATGATGTATTTTTTACATTTTCAATTATTTTGTACCTTAACGTACTTTACCTTGTCCGATTGTATGATCGACTCGGAAACTTCCAAGAATGTTTTTTCTGAGACATCAGTAAACATCAGAGAGACAGGTAACAGTTGTTCAACAGGTGAAAATGGCAGTTTTATTCTGTCTCGCCAACTATTTCCTGCAGCCATTAAAACGCCTCCAAAGTTTTTTATGGATTTATATGAGGACAATATTTACAGGAAAGGGCGTTCCAAGCTCGAAGGTGCCGCAAGAATTGTTAGTGCAGTTCTCCAAAATGGTAAGCATTAAAAGACAGACAGATTTTTAGGTTGAGTTTGATAATTTTTGTCGATATTGCAATCCTATGATTAGGAATAAGTCGTTCCAATAATGAAGGAAAATTAGAAAATTTAAAACTTTAATTGGGGGGGGGGGGAGGGGGTGTGGGGAGAGGTGGTTGTGTCTTGGAGAAGAAATGTTGGGAATCGAACGCATTTATTAAATAGTCGCTGCATGATTTTTTGAAAATATATCTAAGAGGAGGGAGGGGGGGGGGGTAGGGTCGGAACAGCTTGTTCCCATATAACGTCGTGACACATTAGAAATAGAATATATGTTGTCGGGTGATACTTAATCCGCCGATTGTGTTAAAGTGTGACATCAAGTACAAAATTGAAATTTCATATGTTTTAGACCGTTAACAAACATTGCCATCAGCCGAATATTTCTATAACATTATAAATTTTTTGAGACATGACCTTTTATGCCGTTTAGGTTCATCGATTAAAGTGACTGGCCTATATTATCAATGACAAATTGTGTTGAATATCGTATAAAGCCGCGGTTATTGTTAATATGAAATCAAAGTTTTGATTGAGTTATTAGAATGTGTAAAACAATGTATTAACTTTAACATTTAGTCTTACACTGAGGAGCCGACGTCATCATCAAGTTAGCCTTAAAGAAGCATTCCAG
>JAIPMN010018033.1:15568-26981 GCA_020650975.1 Apostichopus californicus
GGGGGGGGGGGGGGGGGGGGGGGGGGGAGTGTTGGATGTATAATGTGAGTTGTTTGACTAATTACTTATAGCTAGTTGATGAATAGGGTCATGGTTTGTCAATTAATTAGCTATAGCTTGAGCAGTATTGTCAGCATAATGTAGGTCCATGATGAAACTACAAGACATCATCAATAGTCAATGGGGTTTACACATAGCATGGTGTAAAGTGTTCTAGAGTATTGATTCACACTATAAACCAGGCATGCATCCAGTGTACAATACCTTCTACAATATTGAGTCATTAGTCATCAACAAGCCAATTTTGAGACACAATTTCTTTTTGTCTGATGTACCTGTACATAGAGAAAATGTGGCAATGAAAATTGCCAATTTAAGCAAAATTTGCAACAGGAAAACACAATTTTCTTCACTAAATTCCCAGCCCTTAGCATCCCCCTGTCCTACAACAGAAACTTAGCAATTTATGTGAAGCCTGCCTGACTTTCTTCATAACTTCAGTACTGGCCTTTTTTTTTTCTCATATCATCTCACAACTGGACCCTCCCAAATAATACAGCAAGATGTGACAATTTAAACAGAAAACTTCCATAGATGTGTTGACCTTCTTCATCAAAGTTCCAGTATTTTGCTCATCTCAGTTGCAGCAATAACGTAGTTAATCCTTACATATGATACAGCAAGATGAGGCGATTCAAACACAAAACACATTGTGTGCTGTCATCAAGTAGGGCATACCAGCCCTCTGCTCATCTCAATTCACAATAACCTGTTCACTTGCCATGCCAGTATAGGCCAGTATAGGTCAAACTCATATCAACATATGTATTCCCTCAGTCAGGTAAAACAAATCCAAGAGCAGTTCATTTTGTATCGCAGGTATTGGAAAACATCTCTGACTAACCAAGTGCCTAGTTATCTATGCATTTGGGCAACACTATTCACTAATGCCAAGGAAATTTTGAGGCCACAAAATTCATATTATCCCTCCAAATTCAAAACTAATCTTAAAAAATCTCAAAATAAACCTGCCCTTTTAGTTAATCATTCTTATTTGGCAATTACTTGACTAACCAACGGCATTTCAGCACATTCTTTGATTGTCACGCCAAGATTAATGTATGTGTCCAGTTACAGAGTTGTTGATAATTCATAATCATGGATTTTAAACATGAATGTAAGAGACTGACTTCGGTCAGTTTGCGGCTTTGATAAGCCAATGACGCTTCTTCGCGAGTTCCTGCTTGCAGGAGGGTCTAAAATACATACATACATACATACATACATACACCCATACATATAATAAGAAGAGTATTCATGTTAAAGCTAGAATAAAGTCAATAAACGTAGACTGTGGTAACTTGTGAATTTAGAGGTCAACTTTACCTGCTGCTAAAGCAGAGTTAAGCACCAGGACTGTGAACCAAACAAGAACACCAGCAAACCATCGCATCACAATGATGTAGATCATGGCGAGCAACGTACCTAAGAGCAGACCACTGAAAATAACAATCATTAAAAGAGAGATACAACAGCAGTCTAACAGAACATATGATAGGGTATGTTATTGTATCAATGCTTTATCTGCAGGCAAGCACAGAGGATATCCACTCAGTGATCAAGGGCCCCCTTGTGCTGATACCACTAGTACTACAACCTTAAAGGCATTGAAGACTCGCCCCAAAACGTGTGCCGCCCTCTGAAAAAGTGAACTTTTCGTTCCATGCAAGTGAAGTTTTTTCTTGTCGCTACATTAATGAAACGTGATACCTTGTTATCTTTTATCTGGACCTGTGATGTCCATCGCTGCTATGTACACTGTGTTGTGGGTATTGAACCTAGCTGCATGTATTGACTGTACACTAGTGTCTAATTACCGACGGTAGCAAGGTGTGTGTGTATTTTCTGCGATCGATTGTAGTGTCTAACATTGCTGTTACACCTCATTCGAAACTAGGTCAGATTACTGGCATCAGATGTTTCTTTGTGCGCGAGTCTTCACTCCCTTTAATACCTCTGTTTGCAAACCAAATTGAAGAGAGTGTGGCTTGAACTTGTATACATGCCAACAACATAAATACAATCAGTATTTGCATTGAGAGCAGCTTTCCATCCTGCCTTCTCCATAAAACATATGAATATTTACATCTTCCCTTTAACTAATTTACATTTTGACCACAAAAAAAAAAAAACACATCTCCTACATACAATGATATCTTTTGTTATACATTTCAACAAGTTCATCACATATCTTATCAAATGTCACTTTCTACACCTGGTGAAGAATTTGAAATGATGAAACCAAACATGACAACTTGAAATTGGCTAACTTACAAAAATAGTTTGCTGACCTGTTAACCTTTCAGTTCCCTAATCAAACCTATACACTGGTATACACTATTACATATGTGTTGCACAATCATACTGAGCTGAAAATAACCTGTTATAAATTTGTGTGTGACTTATCAAGCTTATCAGAGCTTCAATGCTGGGCTGAAAAATGAAAGTTAAAAGATTGGTTCAGGTGTTTGAAATGTACAAAAAGACAAAAAGAACAGTGAAGAAACTACCATGATAGCATGCTCTGTTAAGGAGATATGACACTTTGAAGATATCAAAATTTCTTTGAAAATGACTGGTGTAGAAAGACTTACTGTGAGGGTGTGACGTCACATCCTCACTCCCTTAACATGTGTGAATATATTCTTTTAAATATTATTTACAATTTTTAACACATTTGAAAATAATATAATCAAAATTTCTTCAGATGTTTAATCTCAAATACTTCCTTTGACAAATATGAGATCTCCTGACATATCTTTTGGTTGAAAGTCATGAAATCTCACAAAATATTTAGAGAAAAAAACAAAGACTTTTCAGGAATGTGAGGATGTGACATCACAGCTAGTCAGATTTCAGCAGTTTCTACACAATCTGATAAAACTTTACACTTGAATATCTCTTTAACCGAAAAAGATATTTGAACAGTTTTTTCACCATTGTTTCTTTAATTGTCCTCCTTCATATAACATAAACATGTATGACAACTGAACCAATCCTTTAAAAAAACTTTCACTTGAATTTAGATTTGTTTTATAACTGTCAATCATGGACATCACATGCCTCAATTTTACCAACGTTTATGACCTGGATATATAAAGTAAGTTACCACTTTTCCTGAAGGAATGAATTTTTCTGCTTTAATACTTACATGAGAATGACATACCAGGATGCTACTATGTCTTCATAAACAACTTGAAATGCATTCTGAATCTCCATGTACACAGACAAGAAGCTGATTAAGAAAGGATGAAAAGTGAACTCTAGATTCTGACATTTCCTTTGCTCATTAAGGTATTCCCTAAGAAATGGTTAAATCTGTTCCCATCAAAACACTCCGAAATGATGACCCTCAAGAGAAATTAAAGCTAATTCAGGCTAAACAACAGAGTTGCATTTCTAATCATATCAGCTGAGTCAGTCTATATATTTAACTATTTACTTCCAGTGTATAGAGTAGCTGCATGCAGACTACATATTGTCTTAATGTTATTCTGTTCACAAGTAACATGTTAGGCTTTACAAGTAACATGTAAGGCTCTCCCTCAGACATTTTCAGTAGCATTCTATGTATGTTCCTGCCATATCAAAGATTCTCCCTCAGACTTTGGCATCATTCAAAAACAATAGAAGATACAAAATGTAAAGAAGGTGGCATAACCTTAGCAGTTAGGTGGGAGGGTGGGGGGCAGGTTGGTGGGGGGGGGTGAATTGTGAGGCAGGGACTATGGTTTAGAAATGCATCAGTATTCACTAAGAGTGAACTACAAATCTCTGATGGTGACTAACCTAGAACATATATATTTATATACAATCAATGCCCATGGCTTAGTTGGATAGGGTGTCTGCATATGAAGCGGGAGCCCCAGTTTGGATTAACAGTGGAGGCTGGAAGTTTTTCACTATTCTGTACTTTCCAACACATTACTGTTTCAGATATATATATAGATTATATATATTTATCTCTAGAGTAAGGCAAAATATGTTACCAAAACAGAACTAGTATTGTTGGATACAGGTGGCAAAAGCCTACAGTGAAATTATGACCTTCCTTACTTGTAAGGGTTTCCGCATATAAAGTGGGAGGCCTGGGTGCGAATCCTGTTGGAGGCTGGAAGTTTTTTCACTGTTCTGGGTTTTCCGACTCCTTAAAATTTAAAATATGTGTAAATCCCATAACCTAAATAAACTAACTAGAACATGTATTTGCTATAATAATGAGGCAGCTCCTACACATATAGTAAGCAGCTCCTCAAATTTAAAATATTTGTATATCCCATAACCTAAATAAACTGACTCCAACATATATTTGCTATACTAATTAGGCAGCTCCTACACTGTATAGTAAGCAGCTCCTTTACAGACAAGTTTGTGTCAAAAACGGTCTAGTATTTCATTTGCAAACCTGTGAAGTTTACGTCCCTGACTTCGAAGCCTACCTTGTGCAATTTTGATAGATGAACCTCACCCAAAATGTTTCATGTTTCTTTACATTTGTTAGACGTTGAGCATGATACTATTAAATTGTGGCACATGCCAAGTTCTAATTGCAGTAAGAGCATCACATGACACTCATGAATTTACCTGGACAGTGCTTCTTCTAGAGCTGTGGCATTGGGGAAGTTTCCAGGCAGGGAAATGTTTGCTGACCCTGTTAGGTTACTATCGGTCAGTCCACCTTCAAATGATTTGACGGCACTCACCATAAACGAAGGAAAGCATCTCTTCTGATCTGCAAAACAAATGCACTTCTCAATATCAATTTTTTTTTTGGGGGGGGAGGGGTAAAGGTTAGCCTGGAACATCCCTGCTCCCAATCTGACAAAAAAGTTACAAATACCAAGGAAAACCAGATGGAACAAGTTCTTATGTTTGTAAAATTTATTGCTACTTACATTCAGATTGTGGTAGGTAGTAAGCTGCACACTTCTCCTCTTGAAACAGTTTTTCCAATCCATAGCTTCCTTGCTGCAGAATAAAAGTTAAAAAAGTTATACTTTTTGAACCTACCGTTCGTTGCTTTACTCCCAAATACCATGCATGAATCATATCAACATGTGCAAGAGTAAAAGAATGAGTCTCAGGAGTTATTTCTTGTGGAGTTTATATATGTACAGTTGCTAGTAGAGGCCAAATTAATAAGGTATTCTAGTTCATAATTCTTTTTTTAACATCTTCTTTCTAATATAAACTTCCTCTCATCATTGATGGTGTTTTAATTGTCTCAACTATGACACCAATGACTTTCCATGTATGTTAATGCATCTTTTGCAGTTAAGTGTACCCAGATATCAATGATTCTAATTGTCTCATCAAATGTAGGACTAAATAACGAAATAGTTGCATGCAAAGTTTCACTTTAGTTGAACAAATCTATAAATTTCTGAAATCAAAGCAGCATTTTGAAGTTTGGTCTACAATTTTACCAGACCACCCAGCAATTAATTACTGTAGGTAGCTATTGATCAAATTCATTCCCCGAGGGAACATTAAAGGGAGAGTAAACAATGATTTCATCCCAAACTCTAAACTTTGCCACTCAGATAAATTTGTATAAATCCCACAAAATGACATATTTTGATTTAACTGTCGGCCATTTCTGTCATTATTTGAAATAAAAAGTCAAGCAGCACAGCTTCTGAACTGCATTGATGTCGCTGCGTATTTAGTATAGACTGCAGAGTTAAGTTTGATATAATAATCATGATTTATTAAATTGCTGAAAAACTGAAAAGTTGCTTCAAATGGGTTTATTTTGCATGGAGGTTAGTATTAACTATAAACTTGTGCACTGCAATTATATCACTGGTTAACAGATTAAATAAAGTATAATAATGTTCGCGGTATATTTCTCAGTTTTGAGCATGTTACAGTCATGTAAATGTTCACTGGAATGTACAAAGTTAGCGGTTAATTCCATTTCGTTTCATTTAATAAGTAATTTCATAAATGATGACATCACTACCATAGATTTATGGTATTAAACCTGTCAACAATTCAGTGTCCTTCCACCCTTGGACTGAAAGCAGGTTTGGGTATAGGGTCGCAGGGGTCACATCATTCTACTCTGTGGGGGGAGGGGTGGGGAGGGGGATTTTGTGTGACATTCCTTTCTGTCTGTACTTGTGAAGACTATCAGGTTCTGTACTTTTCTCCCACAGTTATTCCAGCATTTGTTTTAGTACTTACTTCAGTTCGGTTTGTGACAGGTTGTACACTGTTGAATCCAGGTTTTGTGTACTGGTGGCATCATTGTCTTATACGCCTACCAGCCTCTCTTTTGTGGCTAGTTTTTGTCCTGACTAATTAATAGGCTCCTGTAAGTACTGGATGTTTTGTTTTTATCCCTAGAATGTTGGAAGTGACCAGTGTTAGTTGTTGATATCCATTGTTTAGAATGCTGATCACATATTAGGTGTATAATTACCTTAATTACCGGTAACTCAATGTGTATCATGAGAGAGCACAGTCACATACAATGTGTTTGGTCACCGTTATCATTGCTTTGTGTATCATGTCTTTGATATGTATCGGATATAATCATATATTTCATGTTCTCATTCATTTTCTTATTTAGTCCTGCATGTAGTTTTTATCTTCCAGTTCTTGGGTGTTATCGGCTAGATTAATATGTTAATCGGTTAGTTAATCTGAAGGTAAATTTTTGTAGTAGGGTGATTAGATGTAACCGACTTTATTCTCATCTTTATCATACTCAGTCATATTTATCCTGCGTCAAAACATATAATGTTGGCATGTCACTGTTCTAAGTACAGTCATTATCGTATTTAGTTCAGTAATTAGTTTCATAATGTTTAGTATTTTTATGTACAATCATTTCTCTTGTTGTACAGTTTTACCACACAAATACCAGTAAGGAATAAATACAGAAAGGTTATGCCTGTCTTTGCCTCATTTATGGTAAGCTGGTTGTCTAGCGGCGCATATCCAACGTGCATGTGAGGACAGCACACTAAGTATAAGTCACAGTTGAAAAAAAAACAGTCAAATGATTTATATATACTTTAAGCTTAGTAGACCTACTAACAGTTCAAAGTTTTTTGGTTCAACATTTATAAAGACAACACAAAACCCAGAAGAAACACTAGAATTGGCTTTCTTATAGATCTCCAAACTTACATCTTTATAAGTGTATGGTCTACACAAAGAATATTTCAGCTGGTATAATGTATGCAAAATATTATTTTAAAGAAACATGTTGTCACACCAATTCAAGTCTGCAAAACAGTGTTGCAACCGATAGTATATTAAGAATTTCCCAAATTTATAAGAGCTTAAAAGGACCATGGAGCAAATTCGTCCCTGCTAAAAATTCCTGGAAGATCATAAAAGTGCTACCATATCTGATTAAGAAAACTTGACCAAAGAAGATTAAAGGCTTTGAAGACTCGCCCCAAACCGCGCTCTGAAAAAGTAAACTTTCCATTGCTTGCAAGTGACGTTTTGTTGGTGTCGCTACAAAATGCAGACAGTAATGAAACGTGATACCTTGTTATCTTTTATCTAGACCTGAGGTGTCCATCCCTGCTATTTACAATGTGTTGTGGGTATTGACCATAGCTGCATGTACTCACTGTGCACTAGTGTCTAATTACCGACGGTAGCAAGCTGTGTGTATTTTCTGGGATCGATGGTGGTGTCTAACACTTCTGTTACACCTCATTCGAAACTAGGTCAGATTACCGGCATGAGACGTTTCTTTGTGCACGAGTCTTCACATCCTTTAAACCTTCTATTTGAAGGTGATGCTGATAACAAACTAAAAACCACCAAAGGAAATACGCATAGGTACACAATACTGGAATGAACTTACGTAACTTCCCGAGGTATGTTCGTACTCTGGGTCAAAACCGTAATCGCAGATCAGCTTAGACCAATCCAACTCGATGGGTAAATTTGGGATCAAGGTCACAGAGCTCTTAGCATATGGAAAGTACGCATAGTCTGGACACACGGACACACAAACCTTCACAAGAAAAGGAATTGAACTTAAAAGGATATTGCAGAGGAAAATTTATTTTTTTAATGAATAATATTTATATTATATATATAATATATATATTTTATATTTAATTATATATGGAAGAATAATATTAAGCATCCTCGTGAAAGTTGCATACAATTTCTACATAGAGTTTTTGACACATTTATAATTGAAATTTTCAGTTTGTATCATAAGTGAATAAGTGAAACTTGTAGCAAACAGGTATGATGTCATAATTGCACAGACGGCCAAATGTTGGTCTACCTATTTTATCAAGTTTTTTGGTAAATTACTGTGCCAATGACTGAGGTGTGTTCATATTGAGATGTTTCCAAGTTTTGAAGAAGCAAATTGGAGGTGAATTTTAAAGGAAACATAAAAGAAATTTGACAGGTTGCTTCTATGACATACACCTGTTTTCTGTAAGTTTGCTTTGGGCAGTTTCAAATGCTGTCATCTAATCAAACAGTACGTAGGAACTGAATGCAAACCTCACCAGGATGCTTAGAAACATAATATTTATTTTATTTGTATTATTCATACATCAGTCAAAAATAATTTACGTATTATTTATTTTATTCAAATTATTCATAAATCAGTCAAAAACAATTTTCATCTGGACTATCCGTGATAATGCTTCATAATCCTGCTACCGAGATATACTGTAACTGTGGCATTGACTCGATACTATCTTCACTTAAGCTGTATTCTAAGAACTCCACTTCTGTTTATATAGTGAACTCAGGTTTCATGTGAATGTGCAAACAGAGCGCACTTACATTGTTCGTCGCCTGAATGGACTAATTAGAGTTTGGTATGACTGCAATGAAAACTGCAGTTATTAACACTTTGAAGCTTAAAAGGGAGGGAAGATCGAAGCTTGCTCGAAGACTGATGGGTAAACACATTACCATTTACAGTGGGTGCCAAACAACTGAATGGTTTCAGGATACAATACAAGGCAAATGGGCATAAAATGATAGCACACATGAAATATTACTTATATGGAATTAGAGAACTAAAATATTGAACTATATACCTGAGGTGTAGCACAAGAAAACTCTAAGAGTGTGGTCAGGTCTGCACATGCCATGTAATCAAAGTAGTACAGCAGTGGTTTATCCCTACAAGAGGAGAGATTATTATCAAACAATGTATTCAGCATAAAAATGATGATTATTGTACAAAGTCACCTACGCTTCATATGTTTCATACCCATTAATAATAAAGCCTTCATGAATTGTATCCATTAATAATAAAGGCTTCATGACTTGTATCCATTAATAATAAAGGCTTCATGACTTGTATCCATTAATAATAAAGGCTTCATGACTTGTATCTATTAATAATAAAGGCTTAATGATTTGCACCCATTAATAATAAAGGCTTCATGATTTGCACCCATTAATAATAAAGGCTTAATGATTTGCACCCATTAATAATAAAGGCTTAATGATTTGCACCCATTAATAATAAAGGCTTAATGATTTGCACCCATTAATAATAAAGGCTTCATGATTTGCACCTATTAATAATAAAGGCTTCATGATTTGCACCAATTAATGATCTTTGTCATTATTCTACTTTAAGCCTGGCCCACTCATTAAAATTCATGAGATGGGAACCACAAACAATAGGGCACATCTACAAATCATCTTGCATCTACCTACCCAGTAAGACATTGATTCAACTTGTTGGTTTTGAGATATTGTATTTACAAGCTTTTCACTGTGATAACTCTCTAGCTGAGCCTATTCATGAATAATTATGAGAATCAATTTCTTGATTATATGACCATGTATCTATCATCAACTGACATCACCACACCAAATATGAACTAAATTGGAAATAGGGTTGAAGAGATACTACCATCATAAGAATTTTATGTTAAGCCCTGCCCACTCATCAATATGCATGAGATGGGAACCACAAACATTAAGGCACACCTACACATCTTGAGGCATCTACCTACCAAGCATGACATTGACTAAAGTTGTACTCCTTGAGGTATCATGTTTACAAGCTGGCCGTCACGTAGATGACACATGCACACACGCACACACCAGCACGATTGCAAAGGTTACTGAGCCTTCGAAATCGTAACCAGAAATGTTCCATACCACTTCCCCCTACTGGCAAGATTGATGTTTGGGGTCAGTGATACCCTTGACCTACTTTTAACAGCAGACAGTTTCTGGCATCTTTTGGCAAAATCAGGACTAAACTCCATTAAGAAATGAGTCTGAACCCCCTTTTGATCATTGACCTCAATATATTCTGTTCCAAATATTTTCAGTCCTTCAAGCATGTTCCATGATTAAATATTTATTTTTCTAGTCCATTTCAAATAACATTTGACAGGATTACAGAGAGAGATAGAGAGAGATACGTACTGTAAGCAGATTGTGATTGTCATTAGAATAACTGGCTTCTCTTACAGTATATCACAAAGTTCAGGAAGAAAAATACTTTACTTACCGAACTGATTCATCCCTACCACAGACCTGTCCTCTGTAATCAGTAGGATGAAGAAGACTGGCTGGATCTCCAGAAGTAAAAGCTGTGGAATAAGCAGCATCTGAAATAAGTCATCTGTACAGCCCCCAAATGAGCAAACAAGTAACTTCATGGTCAATCAAACCAATGCTCAAACATTACAAGCATTTTACTACCATCCTGAAACCAGTTTTTCCTTTCTGAGGTGTTTAATTGTCTGAATCACCTCAGATCTGTGTCTGGGAATATTTTGGAAGAGGCAGAAAACCTAAAGGAAAGTACTTTTAAAACTTTCTACAGTCCTTGGCAAACTGACAAATGGATGTACCAAATGAGCTATAAGCAAAGACAATACAGCCTTGTGGTGACTCATATCAGTCGCATGCTACCATCATCGGGAGTAGTAAGTTGTTAATAACTGCACAGACTTTGAGGTACAGTACCTTTTCTGTCGCTTCTTAAAATATAAAGGAAAGGAGTGATGGCATTTTATGTACTTAAATGAGATGATTTAATGTCAATTTTAATAGCTGCAGGTCAAGTGATTAAGTTAGTTTGACATGTAGATGCTAGTTTAGTTATCATCAGTTGTCTGCTTATCCTAATGTTACATCCGATCACACACTTCATTGACAAAGAATGATTTACTGTCAATTGTAATAGCAGGTCAAGTGATTAAGTTAGTTTGACATGTAGATGCTAGTTTAGTTGTCAGTTGTCTGTTTATCCTAATGTTACATCCAATCACACACTTAATTGACAAAGAATGATTTACTGCAAGTTTTAATAGCAGGTGAAGAGATTAAGTTAGTTTGACATGTAGATGCTAGTTTAGTTATCATCAGTTGTCTG
>JAIPMN010018036.1:0-12274 GCA_020650975.1 Apostichopus californicus
ATGGTGTAGACATCTAATCAACTGATATATAGGTTGAGATCTGTATTATTGAGTTCTCTGTATGCAGGATAGAGACATCTACTAAACTGATATATTGGTTGAGATCTGTCCTATTGAGTTCACTGCATGCATGGTATAGACATCTAATCAACTGATATATAGGTTGAGATCTGTATTATTGAGTTCTCTGTATGCAGGATAGAGACATCTACTAAACTGATATATAGGTTGAGATCTGTTCTGTTGAGTTCTCTGCATGCAGGATAGAGACATCTACTTAACTGATATATAGGTTGAGATCTGTCCTATTGAGTTCACTGCAAGCATGGTGTAGACATCTAATCAACTGATATATAGGTTGAGATCTGTATTATTGAGTTCTCTGTATGCAGGATAGAGACATCTACTAAACTGATATATTGGTTGAGATCTGTTCTGTTGAGTTCTCTGTATGCATGGTGTAGACATAGATCTACTAAACTGATATATAGGTTGAGATCTGTCCTATTGAGTTCTCTGTATGCAGGATAGAGACATCTACTAAACTGATATATAGGTTGAGATCTGTTCTATTGAGTTCTCTGCATGCATGGTGTAGATATCTAATCAACTGATATATAGGTTGAGATCTGTTCTCTTGAGTTCACTGTATGCATGGTGTAGACATGTACTAAACTGATATATAGGTTGAGATCTGTCCTATTGAGTTCACTGCATGCAGGATGGAGACATCTACTAAACTGATATAGGTTGAGATCTGTTCTATTGAGTTCACTCCATGCATGGTGTAGAGTCATTGTAGACATTTACTAAACTGATAGTATGCATGGTGTAGAGTGAAGTCCAATCTTATCTCATTAGTGGTTCATAGTTGTTGAGTTATTGCACAGTGTTGTACTTGATTGATGGTTAAGAAATTGCTTTCAATGTTTCTGAACCTTTCATTGAATCAAGTCATGAAGAAACTCTATTTACTGAAGGGTTCCTATATGCATAGCTGATCCACGGCTTTAGCTGCAATATGCATGTTAGTTTGTTGCCATTGTAACTCCTACATGACTAGTTGGCTCTATTTTCTTCAAATGTATATGTTTATGGAAGTATGATTATGTATGCATGTCTAGGTCAATTTGATCATTATCTCTTCAGTGGACACCACACCCCCTGATGTTATGGGTTGCCCTCAGAGTGTGGTGGAGACTGTTGAACTAGGTGTTACCAGTGTCCCAGTGTTTTGGGTAGAACCAAACGTGACTGATATTTCGGGTACTGAACGATTGGACTCTAGATCCCATCAGCCAGGACAGCCATTTATCGTTGGGGTGACCACAGTGACGTATGTGTATTCTGATGCCAGCAATAACATCGCCAGATGTATCTTTAATGTCATAGTAACCACAGGTTTGTCTGCTAAATGTCTTTAGTTTGAACCTATCTAAATGTATCTTAAATGTCAGATGTCATTTGTCATATGTATCTTTAATGTCATAGTAATCAGAGGTTTGTCTGCTAAATGTCTTTAGTTTGAACCTATATAAATGTATCTTAAATGTAAGATGTCTTTAGTCAGATGTATCTTTAATGTCATAGTAACCACAGGTTTGTCTGCTAAATGTCTTTAGTTTGAACCTATCTAAATGTATCTTAAATGTAAGATGTCATTTGTCAGATGTATCTTTAATGTCATAGTAACCACAGGTTTGTTTGCTAAATGTCTTTAGTTTGAACCTATCTAAATGTATCTTAAATGTAAGATGTCATTTGTCAGATGTATCTTTCATGTCATTGTAACCACAGGTTTGTCTGCTAAATGTCTTTAGTTTGAACCTATCTAAATGTATCTTAAATGTAAGATGTCATTTGTCAGATGTATCTTTCATGTCATAGTAACCACAGGTTTGTTTGCTAAATGTCTTTAGTTTGAACCTATCTAAATGTATCTTAAATGTAAGATGTCATTTGTCAGATGTATCTTTAATGTCATAGTAACCACAGGTTTGTCTGCTAAATGTCTTTAGTTTGAACCTATCTAAATGTATCTTAAATGTCAGATGTCATTTGTCATATGTATCTTTAATGTCATAGTAACCACAGGTTTGTTTGCTAAATGTCTTTGGTTTGAACATATATAAATGTATCTTAAATGTCAGATGTCATTTGTCAGATGTATCTTTCATGTCATAGTAACCACAGGTTTGTTTGCTAAATGTCTTTAGTTTGAACCGATATAAATGTATCTTAAATGTCAGATGTCATTTGTCAGATGTATCTTTAATGTCATAGTAACCACAGGTTTGTCTGCTAAATGTCTTAAGTCTGAACCTATCTAGATATATTTCAAATGTCAGATGTCATGTCAGATGTATCTTTAATTTCATAGTAACAACAGGCTTGTATGCTAAATTTCTTCAGTCTGAACCCCATTTGACTTTAAACATAGGGAAATAATTTATCTAGTATCGCAAAGCCAAATACTATGCAGAATGGTCATGTTGCTACAAAAATGTGGAGATGCATAAATTATATTTGTGCACAGGACCGTATCAATTTCAGTATTTTATGAGAAATAACATTCCTAAGCCTCAAAACTGCTATATTAGAATCTGAACAATCTGAACATTAAATTTATACACAGAACATGGCTGTTAAAAAGTGATTTGGTTTGCCATGCATTATTTCCATTTCATAGATAAATAATTACACATTATAGCAACAATTTTTTTTCAAAACTCAACTGCTATTGTGATGTCACTTACTCCTTATCTTGCCAAAAGTTTTCATACAGATTTGCCAAACATTTCAAAATAACATGCATTCAGGATGTGATTTCCATCTACTAGAAATGGAGAATGTACTGTTTTGATCACTCAAAATATCAATACCAATAGCACAGACGGCTTAAATTTAACCAACAGATATGTATCTTTAATTCACAGATGTTGAAATTTTCCAAGTTTCTTACTAAGAAAGGGATTAATAGAGCTAACTTCAGTTACATTTTTTTTCTGTTTTTGCTTTCTAGAGGATACTACCCCACCTTCAATAATGGTCCAGTACACAGCTGTATTTGATTTTACCGAAATGTTGGCATTCTGAATGAAACAAGACTAATTTTGTTTTAAATTAATTTCATTCAAATCATATTCACAAATGAAAGAATGAAAGCATCACCAGTTACTTTCCCAGGACATAATAAATTCCACATAAAGCAGAAAAGTTATTGATGATACCAATAAACTTAAATTCTATTGTATTAAAATTGTTCATTTCAGTGGATACAACCCCACCCACCATCTCCAACTGTCCGGCTACACAGAGTATTTCAGTAGAGCTTGGATCACCAGGAGGCAATGTCATTTGGGTCGAACCCTCAGCCACTGATCTTTCACTAACTGCTGACCTCTCTGTGCGCAGTCATGCCCCTGGGTTCGAGTTTCCTATTGGACAGACAACTGTCGTGTATATCTTCGTTGATGCCTCCATGAATACTAATATTTGCCAGTTCATTGTGATTGTCAACACAAGTAAGGATGTTAAAAGTAGTCTCATTCTCTAACATTCAATCTGGTTTTATCATAAGTTAGATATTGTGTATCTGATCAAACAATCTTGAACTTAAAACACAAAAGTTGGGAATACAAAGCAAATTATTTTTTTTTATTAACTTTTCTCAATATATTTCGTACTTTTTTCTTCAGCATACCTTCAGTACCTTCAGTATGCATTAGAATGGATTATATGAAGAGCTACACATTAAAATGAAATGTAATTTAGAATGAGGTTCATATAGTGTACATTATGGTAGTTAAGCTAAATTAATATGAAGATTCCTGCCTACAAATATCTGTGTTTTATATTTTTATCAATAGGCTAAGAGATGTTTGTGTAAATTAAATAAAAATGCGGTATACATGTCTCCAAATTATAAAAATCCAACTTGCATTTGCAATATCTTAAATTTACTAAGATGAAAAAGTAGGAAGAATATGAACAAGCTATATCCACTGATGGGTTTAGGTAGCAAAGTAAATTTGCATATTTGGCTAGAGTTTTCCTGTATGGTTCTTAATGGTTGCTTTCCTTGAACACTATCCTATTAAATTACTCCAGTAGAGTCGACGACGATAACGATGGACAAGGACAACAAACTTGACCATGCAAGGCCACATAAACTGTGGTAAATGCTCCTCAAAATGACTGGTTAATGTAAACCTGTGATACCCAGTGTGTTTTGGTCATGAAGTATCTTTCTTACTCTTTTCTACTTTAGTGGATACCATATCACCCATTATTAGTGATTGTCCTGGAATCATAAGAGAGGATATAGAGCTAGGTCTGACAGGGACGACAATATCTTGGACAGAACCAACAGCGACAGAAATATCTGGAGTAGCTATAGTAACGATGAGATCCAACGCACCAAATGATTTCTTCACAACAGGACTAACCACCGTGTCTTACACTTTCTCTGATAATGTTGGAAACACTGCTGTCTGCACTTTCATGATATTCATCACAACAAGTAACTAAAGAATTTTTTTTTACAAAGTATTGTGAAGTTTCTTCCTCATGACATTTGGTCTATATCTCAGTTTTTATCCACAGATTATCAGTTAGCTACCATGCAGTGTTTCAACATGGTCTTTTAAATATACCTCTCTCATTTAATTTTACCAATTGTGATTGTTGTATATATAATGAGCTGACTCAGTCATATTTGTATAATCTTTATGAAAAGTTGGTAGCAAAGTCTTTTGTCAAATTGCCAATTCAAAGCCTTTTAATAGCATATACAAGGCGCATGAGAGCCAACCAGGTTTTAATAGGAAACTAAGCTTTCTTAGTTTAGCATGCAGGTGGTTTGTCCTATTTTAAAAGTATGTGAATAGTATTTAGCCAATCGATAAAACTTTTCCATTTGTCCAGGTTTCTGACTGTTGTACTGCCAGCTAGCTGGTCCAGGTTTCTGACTGTTGTGCTGCAAGCTAGATGGTCCAAGTTACCTTATAGACTTAAGTCCTACATTGACTGTTGTACTGCCAGCTAACTGGTCCGGGTAGCCTTACATAATTTAATGTCCTAAACTGACTGTTGTACTGCCAGCTAGCTGGTCCAGGTTTCTGACTGTTGTACTGCCAGCTAGCTGGTCCAGGTTTCTGACTGTTGTGCTGCAAGCTAGATGGTCCAAGTTACCTTATAGACTTAAGTCCTACATTGACTGTTGTACTGCCAGCTAGCTGGTCCAGGTTTCTGACTGTTGTACTGCCAGCTAGCTGGTCCAGGTTTCTGACTGTTGTACTGCAAGCTAGATGGTCCAAGTTGCCTTATAGACTTAAGGTCTACACTGACTGTTGTACTGCCAGCTAGCTGGTCCGGTTTGCCTTACATAATTTAAAGTCCTACACTGACTGTTGTACTGCCAGCTAGCTGGTCCAGGTTTTTCTCTCAAACTACTCTTTACTGTAACTGTAAACATTTTCAACTATATTCCTTTCACATTTTTTTTCCTTCTTCAAAATAGTCGTTGAGGCTGGGGACTGAATTTCTTTCTGAATATTGCTCCATCATATATGGTGCACTATCGTATCTTTTTTCCCATGAATGGCTTTGTTAAGCTGGTTTTGCATCCTCTAGTTGATTTCTAGTAATTTAAGCATAGCATATACAGCACACGGTCAACGTGTAGCATATACCAATGGTGCAAGCTGTTAGACGACGTACTGTGTGAAGAAAGTAGCTAAAGACTGGCATTTGAAAATAGAAAATTCTAATTTGAAATCAGTTTCTAGGTGGTGAGTCAGTGGCTGGTCATATGAACTAAAGATTGATTGCTGATGACACCCAGACTTTCAGAGGTGTGTGTTCCTTTAATGTTCATTCACAGAACAATGCAGGGTATTTTTGTTTGTTTTTTATTTTACTCGTAAATGCAGAAACCAGTTGCATTTAGTGAGTAAATAGGGTGAATTATGAGACCTGCGTAGGCAAAATTTAAGAAACTAAAATAAATGATCAACAATTGATAGATCCAGTCAGTTTGTCGTATCCTTTTACCATGAAATCGGTAACTCCATGGAAAATTTAATAAATTTTTAGATAGTTTTAACATATGTTGGAATATCATTAAGTGAGTAAATAGGGTGAATTATGAGACCTGCATAGGCAAAAGTTAAGAAACTAAAATAAATGATCAACAATTGATAGATCCAGTCAGTTTGTCGTATCCTTTTACCATGAAATCGGTTACTCCATGGAAAATTTTATAAATTTGTAGATAGTTTTAACATATGTTGGAATATCATTAAGTGAGTAAATAGGGTGAATTATGAGACCTGCGTAGGCAAAAGTTAAGAAACTAAAATAAATGATCAACAATTGATAGATCCAGTCAGTTTGTCATATTAGTTAGTTAGTTTTTACATATGTTGGAATATCACATTGAAGAGGAACATTGTTTAACTATTAAAAATTTCCTGAAAGAGCTCAAACTATGACCACTGCACTCATTTGCCTCTACAATACCCCCTACAATACCCTCTCAAATTACATTTGGAAGACCAATTTCTGCTCTTTAGCAAATATTTCATGTTTCTAATGTTGCCCCATAAAATTTTAGTTTATCAGAGGCAAGTTGAAGTCCAGGCAGAGAATATAGAATGATGTATCCATGTTTCACATTTACAGAGGACCTTATAGTGAGTAACTACCGTTACTAGTACCACAGGTACGGCCAATAAAGAAATAATCAGATAAGCCGCTACAGACCAAGAAAACAAAAGCGAGCTGATTTGTCCCTCCCTAATTGGCATTATAGGGGATTATTAATTACTAGCCTAGGTACTTAACTTTTACCAAACTTACTCTTTTATCTCCTACTAGCTGCGTAGGAATAATGGTGTTTACTGGTAATAAGACGGTTGATTGTATTCTCCCCCAAGCAACATGTTTCCGTGGCCAGGCTATCCTGCGGGAAACCCTTCACGGAATTTTCCACAGACCTGTGGCACATTCTTGTTAGTGGATAGCGCCACCAAAAATAACTTAGTAACATGGAAAGCAGTATTTGTTACAAAGATATATCTATTGACATAAATTCATTATGATAGTATCCCTCCCAGTGAAGACAAAAGCTTTTTTTACATTTGAGAACGCAAGGAGTATCTGACTCTGCAAGGGCGATCGAGAAGATAGTTCTGTGGACGTTCTTGAGAATGGAGGGACCTGACATCTCTAGTTACTTGACCTCATTACTTTCGCATATAAGCACAGATTGGTGCCAGTTTAATTTCAGGGCTTACTGTAGTTCTATCAATAGTTACAGTGTACTACACCCAAACTACGACTTTATTTCACATTGCAACTTGATTTTACATGGGAAAACTCATTTCATATGAAGCCTTAAAAACTTGGAAATTTGTAGGACTGAACTAACGTTATGTAAGCTGTGTCCCATTTGTTATAAGTGTTAGGCATTGGCCTAGCATAAGTGAATTGGTATTAATTCATTGCATGCTAATTTCAGAATACAGTTCATCAGTGCTACAACTTTGGGATACTGGAGATACTCATGTTCAAATCCATTGCATATCGCTATTGCAACATCATGTGTTATTTTACAAGCAGCTCATCTGGTCATGCACTCCAAACAATGTTTCTGATGTTGGTTCCGATTCTCCTAACGGCGATGGCTACTCTCTTCTCTTCCAAGATGGAACGGCAAACTGTGTTATGTTCCGTTCTGTTTACTGCACACATTTTCACATCATTTATCCATATAACTTAGCAATCTGTGACCGCTGCGGTATATAGTCATGTATCATGACAAATATGTCCATCTTAAAATATATAGTAGCAGATGATATCCACAAAGATGTATGGTTATGTATCAGGACCATTATATCCATATAACTTAGCAATCTGTGACCGCTGCGGTATATAGTCATGTATCATGACAAATATGTCCATCTTAAAATATATAGTAGCAAAGGTTATCCACAAAGATGTATGGTTATGTATCAGGACTAATTTATCCATATAACTTAGCAATCTGTGACCGCTGCGGTATAGAGTCATGTATCATGACAAATATGTCCATCTTAAAATATATAGTAACAGAGGATATCCACAAAGATGTAATATGTCCATCTTAAAATATATAGTAGCAGAGGATATCCACAAAGATGTATGGTTATGTATCAGGACCATTATATCCATATAACTTAGCAATCTGTGACCGCTGCGGTATATAGTCATGTATCATGACAAATATGTCCATCTTAAAATATATAGTAGCAAAGGTTATCCACAAAGATGTATGGTTATGTATCAGGACTAATTTATCCATATAACTTAGCAATCTGTGACCGCTGCGGTATAGAGTCATGTATCATGACAAATATGTCCATCTTAAAATATATAGTAGCAGAGGATATCCACAAAGATGTATGGTTATGTATCAGGACCATTATATCCATATAACTTAGCAATCTGTGACCGCTGCGGTATATAGTCATGTATCAGGACCAATATATCCATCTTAAAATATATAGTAGCAGAGGATATCCACAAAGATGTATGGTTATGTATCAGGACCATTATATCAATATATATAACTTAGCAATCTGTGACTGCTGCGGTATATAGTCATGTATCAGGACCAATATATCCATCTTAAAATATATAGTAGCAGAGGATATCCACAAAGATGTATGGTTATGTATCAGGACCATTATATCCATATAACTTAGCAATCTGTGACCGCTGCGGTATATAGTCATGTATCAGGACCAATATATCCATCTTAAAATATATAGTAGCAAAGGATATCCACAAAGATGTATGGTTATGTATCAGGACCATTATATCCATCTAGTATATCCATCTATAAATATATAGTAGAAAAGGATATCCAGAAAAATGTTTGGTTTGGTAATTGGTTAACTGCTAAGGCATCTACTTGTGTAATCGGACAGGAAAACATGTAAAATTATAAGTTAGGTAAGGTTAACAGCTAAAGCATCTATTCATGTAATAGGAGAAGTACACATAAAATTATGTGTTAGGTAAGGTTAACTGCTGAGGCATCTATTCATGTTATAGGAGAAGTACACATATAAAATTATGTGTTAGGTAAGGTTAACAGCTAAAGCATCTATTCATGTAATAGGAGAAGAACACTTGTTAAATTATGTGTTAGGTAAGATTAACTGCTGAGGCATCTATTCATGTAATAGGACAAGGACACATGTAAAATGATGTGTTAGGTAAGGTTAACAGCTAAAGCATCTATTCATGTAATAGGACAAGGACACATGTAAAATTATGTGTTAGGTAAGGTTAACAGCTAAACCATCTATTCATGTAATAGGAGAAGTACACATATAAAATTATGTGTTAGGTAAGGTTAACTGCTGAGGCATCTATTCATGTAATAGGACAAGGACACATGTGAAATTATAAGTATCCATGTGTATGTGAGTCTTGTTGTCTGATGTGACTTACTCATTTAGGAATTGCTTAATGGACAAATCTCAGTACTTGACAATTACTTTCCAGGACTTGTACCAAGCTACTGTGCTGCATACAGGTCTGAATGTGGCTTCCGCATGCTATGAGTCTTAAATTCTTATAGAATGATGTATCCATGTTTCACATTTACAGAGGACACTACTCCACCAAGGATTGTGAATTGTCCCAGCCTGATTGAAAGACAGGTTGAGTTGGGTGTAACAGGACTAATCATTACGTGGATTGAACTATCAGCCACAGATATATCTCAAACTGCTATGTTGGTTGACAGGACAGATGCACCAAATGATTTCTTTCTAGTGGGAACAACCCAAGTGGTCTACACCTTCACAGACAGCAGTCAGAATGAGGCTGTTTGTGCCTTTATGATCTCAATAACAACTGGTAAATTTTCATATCTGGTTTATTTCCAGATTAGTTTCACCTATTCCAAGTAAATTGTTGTAATTTATATCTTGATGAAGGAACAAAAGGACATAGGATAAATATTGAATTTTCAAAATTTGGAATGTATCATCTACTGTTTGGTGGCTGTTTGGCTAATTGTTACATTGGTTTTCTTCTTTCAGTTGACACCACACCCCCAGAATGTGACAACTTGCCAGCTTTTGTATCTGAAAGCACTGAGTTGGGTAACCCAGGGCATTCGGTTAATTGGATTGAGCCTAGCTGTCAAGATATATCAGGCGTAGCTTCTGTGACAGCCAGATCCAATCTGCCAGGTTCCTTCTTCCTGGTAGGAGATACTGTAGTCACCTACACTTGCACTGATGGATCTGGAAATTCTAACACTTGTTCATTTCCTGTCCAGGTCATTACAAGTGAGTGATATAATAGTCGTAATTTTGCTTTCTTGTTCTTCTTGACAAGTGAAGTTTGTCATCAGATATGACAACGGTAACAAACTAAAGTATGAGGTTTTTCAACCATGAAGAGAAATTTAAAGGAATTCCTTAATTTTGCATCATTCATGTTTCATGAAAACTTTGAGTACATATCAAAAGATGTTCTTCTCTTTTTTAGTTTTTTGCTTAATTCCTATGTCTTTCATAATAAGTTGACTTTTACCCCCCTGCCTTTTTGTACAATTTGACATATGCATATCAAAAGTATCTCTGGCAGCTCTCAAAACATTTGTGAAATCTGAACATTATCAGTTTCATATTCCTCATGTGACAAATAAAAAAAGTGACTTTTCAAAGAATGCTGGTTATATTCACTGTTAACTGCTACCAAGGTGATAGGTGACAGAAGCAGTTGAATTATCTCTTTTCATAGAGCTTCTTGCATTTGTATTATAATTTCTCCTAGCATCAGATGTATTCTTGAACAAAAACTACTTTGCTGGTTTATTGCATGGATGTTATAACAGACATTTCAAGAATTGACATTGCATTTGAAAACAATGATCAGCTCTGAATGTATTTCAATGACACTGTCATAGCAGAGGTAACTGAGTATGGTCTTCTCTTTGCAGATGAAAAACAGGGATAGGGGCATCATTGACATTGTAAACTGCGACTAACTATACTGCCTCATTACAAATTTATGGACAGAAAGAAACATTTCACAGAGTTTCCAACAAATAAAACTGAATTTGAGATTGAAATATGGTTATGAAAGTCAACTGCTTACTTTATTCTTGTGCTCTTATGTATTCAGTTATCTGAAATGATAGAGATTTAGAGATGGAGGTAGTATTCTTTCTTTTCTCCTGCAGTTGATACTCTTCGGCCTCAAATCCTTGAATGCCCGGACATCGATGCTCCAAGTGTCAGTGCTATCATAGAGCTTGGCATAACTTCAGCGATAGTTCAATTTGATGAACCAACAGCCACGGATGCCTCCAACTCCATTACTGTTGTACCGAGCTGTAATTCTGGAGACAGATACCCTGTAGGAACAACTCCTTGTACTTTTACTTTCACTGATTCATCGGGTAACAGCGATCAATGCGTCTTCACCATCACAGTGCTAACAGGTGCAAGTTGCAAGAAGTGTATTTTATTAAATCAAATTTTTAATTGTAATAATATTTCATCCACAGGTAGACTTATCATAAATGATAAGATATATGATTCTTTGAAAACCTGTTGCAGTCTGATTATCATTTTTGACAATTTTAATGATAGTAGTAGTCAATTGTCTTGACAAGTACCATATGTGCACCCTTGTGGGCCGAAATGTTATAGCACTCAAAATCAAAATGTTACAGTAACCATGCAGTTTGATCTATGACTCATAGCTGCCTTGCATAGAAAATGGTGGAGTCGACATACACACATTGCATTGTTATACTGTTATATATCTGCTACACTGACATGATTTGGAGTTATTTACTAGAAGCAAATCTAAAAGAACAACAATTAGAATCATTGTAACATTTCTGAAAAACTTCTCTATCTCTCCACATCCATTTGAAGGAAATCCATTTTCACTGTTGCAGGGGAGGAACCCATACTTTAAAACAGGTTACCTTTATAACTTAGTTGATTGTGAAAATATAGGGAATTCTACTTGAAAAGAAACCGAGGCGTCTGTCTCTGTACCCCTGAATGTGGGCGGAGTTAGATCATGGGAATGATAACACTTTAACACGTCATTTTCGGTATATAGTCATGTATCAGGACCAATATATCCATCTTAAAATATATAGTAGCAGAGGATATCCACAAAGATGTATGGTTATGTATCAGGACCATTATATCCATATAACTTAGCAATCTGTGACCGCTGCGGTATATAG
>JAIPMN010018038.1:0-14121 GCA_020650975.1 Apostichopus californicus
TGACTCAGTCAATAATCACTGCTATGTATGTTAGCTGTTCAGCAGAGAATCAACACTATTTTGCGAAGTGTTCGCCGCTAAGTGTAATCTACACTACATGGCTGAAAAAACGATCATAAATATATTTGTACGCAAGCTAATATTTTATTAAATCTGTAAATTTTTAGACCCTAAGACATCAAAATATTTAGTGCACGAATACACTATTAGGGGTCGGAAACAGCGATTTCCTGCGATCTGAGGGGTCTATTTTACCCAATTTTTTTTAGTACGCTCCGCGCCAACCGATGGTGGCGCTACGCTTAGATAGTGACTTCGATATCCGTCCCCCCCTAAAATTATTGGCTTCCGCCGCCACTGGTGTCTAATACTTCTGTTACACCTCATTCGAAACTAGGTCAGATTACCGGTATTGGACGTTGCTTTGTGCGCGAGTCTTCTTTCCCTTTAACTCTTCCCATCTCTTGTGCCTTTTCTTCGCTTGCACCCCAGGCTCCCGCCCCGCCCCTGTGTCCTCTCCCACCAACTGCTAGACTTTGCATCAACTGAATTTCGTCGCCCAAACACTTTTTCATATCAGTAATAATCACATGCATAAAGAAGTATTCGAAATTTGCAGTTTGACTTCTTCTAAGGGCACTATTGAGATAAAACATGTCGAGTTATGTTAATAAACTGCATATTTTAATGATTTACTTCTCAACACAATAGAGTGCAATATACAAATTTTATTTATCGAAATATGATCACTTTGTTCAATTCTGAGAATGGTGTTCTATACCCCGTCTCTTATCCAGTTTATTCCATTCAGTAATATACACACGAAGAAAGTTGCGCTGCTATTCGGTTTAACTTAAAGGCCATGCAGGTCGTCCACCCTACGAATAAATACACGAATTAGAAAAACAACAATCCATTGCATGATTGAGGGGTGGTTTTGATCTACGTGACATTATTTCTCGACATTTGTGAAGGAAGATCGATGGACAATAAAATATTATAAAAACTATTAATCAACCAGAATAAACAGAGAACAATCATAAGAACACGTTTGTTTTCATCGTGTCGGCCTTCCTAGTATTTATATTGATCTGTTTTTTGTACAAAAAACAAGGTCAACGTAAAGGTCAAAATAATGATGCTTGGTTGTTCATACTAAATATTTGAAACATTTCATAAAAGTCTCGCATTTTTGGGGATACTGACTCAATGGGGAGTGGAAGGTGGGGATGGAAAATGTTTTTTTTTAAATATATGACACTTGATATTTGATCGAAATTAATACACCATACATGATGATGACTGGGTGACGATGTGTCTGCTTTGGTTTTAAACTATCATGTCAGATAACATCAATGGATGATATTATTTCATGGTGTTTTGTGCATTAATCAATTAAAAATAATAGTTTAAGTTGTTGCTTTGGTTGAAAAGATATATGCCTTTTGTTTCATAACGATTCTGACCTCAAGCAGTGGCGTATCGATGAGCCCGGGGGCCCGGCTCCTGGCCCAAAGGGGCCCCCACCCAGGAGGTCTAAGCAAGGGCGTCAGCAGAAATGTTCAAAAGGGGTGGGGGAATCAGTAGGTCCTGTAGTTGTAGCACACTACTTGATACTATCTAATCGGAGCGCCACCAACTGTTGGCGCGGAGCGTACCCCAATTTTTTTTTGGCCCAAAAATACTCCTAGATCGTCGGAAAGACACTTCCCGGGCGTTTCAAGTTGCATTTACACATCGGTTAGTTTGAGATCTCATGTCTTAGGATTTTGAATTTCAATAACATACGCAGACATACATATACATACACATACCTAAACACACATGTACACAAATTTGTGTATGCAGCATTAAAATATAATCATATAAAAGCTCCAGCTAAAAAGTCCAAATGTAGATTTGGTGGTTTGAGGCAGCAGAGTGGTATGTTGACTTTTTAAAAGTTACTTTAACTGTTAGTAATGAAATAATAAATAAAAGGTATGTAATACCTTGAATTTTCTAACCAAGTATTTATTCACTTTCTTGGAACTCATAAAACAGATACATTTTTTTGGCTGTTCCGAAGATTTGACTAATCCCACAAAAACCTATGGGTCCATCAGTGGTCGAATCCTTTCAGAAAAAAGAATTTTGTGTGCTTGCTTAAAATTTGGCTTTTTATAAGGCTCAATATTTTTTTTTTTTTTTCACACTGATTTGAAACTGTTGCGATGATCCACCAAACCCTGGTTGGAGGGTATATTTGGTAAAGGAGGCACAAACCCAACCATCATATTTAGATCATATGACAGAAGTATTTGAGATGAACAACTCCTCCAAACAAAGTGCAAAAATGTTGTATCTGGGAGCTGTAATTTTGTAAATCTGTGATGTAATAGTGCTGCTAGGAAATGGAACCTTTTACATTCTCTCTGTGTTTACATTTCATATAATTTTCTACGCAAAAGGTTAACAATGCTGACACTGAAACCAATGCTATCATTAGAACATGTTAAGAATATTCTCAGTATCTTTCATTCAGTATTTGCAAAATACATCTCCATTACAAAAATAAAGATTGTCATAAATAAAGAAAAACAACACAAATTGAATGTGGCTCGATGATGTCATATTTAGACTTGATCAAGTCCTCAGCCTTGTGTGTGCATGTGCAGGAACATTAAATCTCTAATATCTTTCGGATGGAATAAGATTTTTCTCATCGGTTTGGGGAAGTAGTTTATTACAGCTATTTCTATCACATAGACAAAATAGTGATGGTTGGCTTCGTGTCTCCTTAAAGTCTGCAACCTTACCGAATGTACTCTTGTAAGTGCATCTACAGTACATCTCCCTTCGTACATTAAATAATCAGAACATACTGAAACATACAGTAAGCGGGCTGCTAAACTAGTCACAACAGATTATGATCGATAACAAACTCAACATTCTACACATGCACTTCTGCAGCTGATGTGGAAACTGGGACCAGCATAATTAGGATGTTAGAAATGAAGACAGTTGTTGTTGTCATTGTAATGGTGACACTTCTACCAGCTAATTGCACAATAGTCTGTACCATTTGTACAGACCAATACATTTGTCAATTGACTTTGTAACTGGGAAGTGCAATAGGATTAAGAATGATGTATATAATCCTCATAGTAAAATGGCAGTATGTGTTTTAATATACATGCATGCATGTATGCACTATGCACTCCCTCACACTACCATGTCTGCTTCACAAAATATTTCCAATTCATCTGTTGATGAGCCAGACCACGCCTTCTAACATGAGGTCTAGCATTACAGACAGTGACGTACTGTAACCAGACTCAAATGATATCAGAATATCAAATAGGCTAGAAGGTGGAACATAGCATTTTCCTTCCATGAAACATGAAATTGTTGAATGAAGCACTCCTCACTGTCTGGAAATAATTTTGAATAGAAAGTGCATACCTAAATCTGGGTTCAATACTGATAACCTGTTATGAACACTAACAAATCAAGTTCATTTCATTCTTCCTAATGCTACATGTTTTATCTTAAAACATAACAGCTTTATTGGTACAAGTTTCATCAAAAACATGATATCAATCTTATTTTAAAAGCATATAAATCCAGTTAAAAGATTGCTATTTCAGTCTTGATGTATCCTTTTCATGATTACACGATCTTTGCATCGGGAAAACTACATCTTTACACTCTCACTCAACAGATACCATTCCCCAAACTTGATGAAAATAAGGCCAGCCCAAAAACCAAGCAGGGGAACAATTCCTAGAGTGACTGTTACAAATTAACTGTTACAAATACATTAAGATCTGACAAAACCTTAGTTGAAAAACTGTCAAGGATGCTTTGAGTAATTCATAAACCTCACAAAATGTTGTCAAAGGACTGAAGGCCACCAGTTGAACTTTCTGGAAACATCAAAGTGGTTAGCCCAGCTGTTCTTCCTTGTTACATGATCATTTGTCCAGGATCTTCAGGACACATCAGCTCACTTTGGGCTTTTTATCCGCCTTTTGTTCTTCTTCAGATTTTCTTTTGTCTTGATTTCTGTCGTCAGATTGGTCGCTACCCTCGGCATCTTCATCCTCTTTGTCACTGACCTCTCCTTTTAATGGACAAGTAAAAGAGATAAAGAACATTGTCAAACTTTGGAACAGATCTGTTTATTTTACTTTTCTACCAAACCAGGTCGTTTTTTCAGACCATTAAAGACCAACTATGGAGACTTTCCGATGAACATAAAATCCCACCATTTTGCATGTAGGTAATCCTTAACTCACTCCAATTCCATTGCTGTAATTAACTTTACCAATTTCGGACGTTAAATACGTGAAAAAAATGGGAAGAAAAGTCAGCTTTTTAGGAAACCTATTTCAGACATTCCTGAAACATTCCTAAGACATCAGGTGACCATGTGACGTCACAGTTGGTATACCTCACTCACAACAATACTTTTAGTGTGTAAAGTTGTATACTTGAGCTGCCAAAAACATCAACGATATTACTCCTTTTCCCCGAAATGCCACAATTCTGTGTTTTTGGAGGTTGCAGTTATACCTCAGCCAACAAAAGCAGAAGAAGAGTAGAAGAACCGACGTAAAACGCCGTAGACTTTGGATCAATTTTGTGAGATCCACGCGGAAAGATTTTTCAGCACCCGGAATATCTCATGCCCATGAGTCCACATGCATGACCCTGCCTCTGTGTATGCTACAAATGTCTCATTCTGCGAAAATTATATACTGTTGACAGCCGTTTTTTGATGGGTTATAGTAGGTTTTCGAAGATTATTGATTATGTTGATTATGGGTATGTAAACTCCCAAATTAATGGAAAATCCCCCCAAAAAGTGTTGTCTCCATAGTTGGTCTTTAAACCCATCAGTAAGAAGAACTACTATACAGAGACAGATTACCTTTCTCTTTGAGAGGGCCACCAAGGAAAGTTATTACTTAAATAGATGACTGTAGAGACATATGTTTAACATATGTTCTAAACCACTGCTATCAGAACCATTATAAGATAAAAGACACCTTTAAAACAAGTGCTCATCAAATAACAGTTCAGTTCATTCTCAGAAACATCGACCAGGTCATTGATAAAAATTGCACTGTTTAAATTTTAGCTGGTTTCGTCAAGACTGTACATGGATTAAAATTGCATTCAGAAAACTGGCTACAATATGACTTTCAAACACGGCAGTTATGCCAAATTAGTGGGCACTGTTACTATGTAGTGTGTACCACCTTACATAGAGCAAAACCAGTAAACAAATTCAATAAAATGTACCGTACAATGAATGAGTCAACATGTAGGCATGTTGCTAATGCATTAAGGAATCCTGAAGGCTGAAGCAGAAGCTACTGACATAATCAGTAAATACCAAACAAGAAGTTCTTATGTGAGAGAGGGGTTTCTCTATGCCAAAGAAAACAAAATGGGTGCAGATTTAAGTAAAAAATAATTACAATGACTGCCAACTTAAAATTGGATGCATTGGCTGCAAATTTACAGACATTCAGTCTGTACTGCATTTATTAGAGTTTCCTTCGGCCTATGACTAACGTTAGGCCTCTGCTAGTATTATTATTTTTTTTTATTATGAAAACTATCTTTTACGAGGGTAACTTGTTTAGCCAGAGCTAATGTTCCACAATGCCCTCAAATAATACAAAAATATGTAATAAAAAAAAATAATAAAAATAAAAATTTCAAACTTTATAGAATACATGAAACTAGAAGGTTGTAAATTGTAAACTGTAATTCTACTTAATTTATAGATGTATACAAACATTTGAAATCCTTCAAGAGTGATCCAATATAAAATCATAACAAATACAATGTACATAAAAAAAAAAGGTGTGAGACTTGCAAACGACATAAAAAGTAACTAATACATTGCATAACTTAAAAAACTTTGTACTTGTCTCTTCAAACTCCTTCAGTTGTTTACATTTTTTACTTCATTTGGTAGTGTATTCCATTATTTCGCTGCAATGTAGGAAAGTCTTTTCCTGTTGAATTTAGCTTTCACAATTCTGAAAGAGTCAGACGTAGGTGACTGTAATCCATTATTATGTCTTTTATGTGTATAATTGAACATTCTTTCATGTAAGGTGGGAAAAATATGTAGAGGGATTTACACACCATAACAAGTCTTTGCATTTTAAGACATTGACTGAAAGTATGCCTTCCAAAGCATTCACTGAACCTTTCGTCATAACTAGCACCTCAAATTATTTGTGCCATGGCATTACCACAATTAACACCCCCCCCCCTCACCCCTTACACCCTGGTATTACACACACCTAGTGTTACCAGAATGCATTTATTTACTTTAGTAAATGAAAAAACATGAAAAAAGAAAAATCTCGCAAAACTGGTATTATTTTATTACCATTTGAATTGGTTGCAGCATCAGTGGTTCCATCGTTATTCTTTTCTGATTCTACAAGCGCCGTTAGTATTTGGTTAAGATCTTCTTTCATGTTAATCAATCCTTTATGCAGCATGGAAAGATTGCACTTCTTGGAACTATCAGCGATCGGCTGACTGAATTGAGATGAATTACCATTTTTGGTAGTGAGAGTTGCTGACAACATGGACGCCGCCATTTTACTGTAACAATATGAATCATCCCCATGAGTGGAATAGTCTACTCATAAAGTTTATTATCTTTCCTATTGAAATTAGCTTGAAGGTTCCCAGTGAGAAAAGTGTGATAATAAATATCTTTAAAATAAATATGAATAGACTTGGTAATAGGCTAGCTTGGATTGCTTATTTATGTTAAGACCCGAACATCGTTGTAAATGGGATCAACCACGAACAGTAGGGGTCTTGTCATTGCTGCACGGAATCACAAACATGACAAAAGGCGACCTCCCATACCGCAGCTAGTGGCCAGAGCCGTATATCCGCTTGTGGGCTACTAACAACAACTCAATAGAAGTCTGAATGGTCGCAATGGTATCTCCTCGGTGACATTTCTCGGTGACATTTCTCGAGTAAAGACAGAAAACATTTAGAGAAGTAAGTTACTGGTTTATGAATCATTCGAAACCATTGTTTGCTTATTGTGGCAATTAGCAGTCAGGGCCTAAGTTAGACCAGGATAAATTGTGTAAAGCCAGTAGAACTGCAGTGAAATAGTGTCTTTGAATGTAGGTGGTGAAGGGTGATGTACCTGAATAAAAATAATCTCTCAGTGTACACTGATACATGTACTAAATTTATTCCTCTTATTTTGACAATTTGAGAGTGAACCTGAAAAATTCACTGCTTTGAGGCTACACAGAATTGTTGTTTTGTTCTGCATACCACATATTGTTCACAAATTTGTTACATGTTTATCTGTACACAGTACAGTAGTCTGTGGCATCAGGTTCATTGTTTTTGTCACTTCATTGTTTCTGTCACTGATCCAACTGTTTTATGCTTTTCTTGTCATTCTACTATTGCAAAATTCTTTAGCTTGTGGTAATTGTTACTAAAGTGTGGTGTGCATTCCAATTCCATGAGTGCAGAATACAACTTTTACTGTTTCAATGAGACGACAATTTGCACATGGAGCTATTAACGAAATAGCACCATGGTTTGCAACAGGTTTCAGTTTTGTCTTGTACAATACTTTCATGATTTGACTAGTTGTTGGTTACTTTAATTATGTATACTTTAAACAAGATGTAAAGCATAGTTGTTTTTCTTCATTCCACAGGTTATAAAATGTAGAAGACCATACATGCTGTACAATACAGTTCTGTGTCAGACTTGATGGAAAAGTCCTCTTTACGTGCACCATCCCTCATTTGCAGAACTTTCATGGAAGAAAGTGTTGAAACAGAGATGATAAATCCAGGCATGTTAATTGACTGATTAACATACTATTAACAGATTGTGGAATGGCATATTCTTTGCCAGAGCAGGAAATATCAACAGTGGTTCACTGGTTTACTCAATGGAGACGTTTTCAACTTCAAGATTTTATGACAGATTTAGTCAACAAAGCAGTCCCGCCTGACGTCGACTCATTATTTGATGCTATGCAAAACTTCCATGTGAAAGACAAGCCACCAACAATGTTCCAGTGTCAATTGAAGTTATTTGGACAATGGTTTAACAATTGGTCAGAGAAGGAAAGAGACACTTTTGTGAGACATCTTGGAGAGAAGAATCCTGCTTTTGTCCAAGAGTTTCATACAATTGTTGCCAACAGATTACAGCAACAGAAATCAACAAACAGTTAATAAATCATGAATAGAATAGTGCATGTACAGTGGAGAAAATTAAGATCATTGTGTGAGTACAGTAGACTATGGTATTTGCTTTTGTAACATGTATGGGAGTAAATTAAAAATGGTTTCTTGATTCCTTGCGGGTATTGTGTGTTCATATACATGTGTGCTAGTATTCCTCAGAATAAAACAGGACAGTTGAACTTCATATTATTATTGAGTACAGGACAGTTGGTTTCTTGCAAAGGTCATGTCAGGTCACCAGATGTGGAAGTCTGAAAACCTTGACAACTCCCCAAAAGAAAAGCATAGGTGAACTTCATACACAGCATGTAGTCACCTACTTACCTATATAGTAGTTCAAGAACCCTGTTTTTTTTGGAGTTCAAAGGTAATTTGTGGTCAATAGTCAATATGAAAAATGTGTTTTTGCATGGTACCTCATACACTAAAACTTGGATGAAGCTCACATTTGGTATGTGGATTCACCTTAGCGATGCAAGAAACTTTTTGTTTTCTGTGGAAATCAAAGGTCATTTGAGGCCACCAGAGCTTCAAGTCTGAAAAGCTTATATTATAACTGCAATAGCACAGCTTGGTGAAACTTCTTGCGTAAGGTGTAGATTCACCTAAATTACTTCAAGAAACCTATAATGTTTCACATGAAGGGCAATGGTAATAAGAGGTCAAAGTCTGAAACCTTGTAAACACAATTATTCAAACAGTAAAGCTTGCAAGAACTCCACATTGTATTTCTATCCACCTTAGTAAAGTACAAGATCCCTATTGGTTTGGTAAGTGTCAAAGGCCATTGGAAGTCAGGAGAGATCAAAATGCTGAAAACCTAGGAAACACATAGCCTCCAAAAGTAAAGCCTAGTTGAACCTCATTTGTAGTAGTGGACTAGTGGTACTGCATGTAGATCCACCCTAGTGAAGTTCTGATCTTCCACATTATTTACAGACATTAAAAAGTATTCTTTTGGACAAATAAACATATCAGTACAGAGTACACCTGAGGGTGGAAGAGAATTACTTGTTAGAGTTTGAGCAAGCATAGCAGTAATATGATGTATCTAGCATATTGGTGGGGGGGGGGGGGGTGTTGTACTGATGACCTTTAAGAGAATGATTGTGCAAGGGATGAGAAGGTTTGTCAATTTCCAAGGTCAAATTGTGAAAACCTTGTAAACACGATATCTCAAGAAGAGAAGGTCAGACCAATTTCATATTTGATGTATATGAAAAAAAAAGAACCACATTGAGTACAAGGAGCCTTTTGTTTTTGGTGGAGGTCATTTGGGGTCACCAGGGGTCAAATTATGAAAACCTCGTAAACACGATATCTCAAGAAGGGAATCATGGGCAGACCTCATATTTAATGTGTAGGAGTACCACATTGTTTAAAAGAACCTAGTGTTTTTGGTGGAGGGCATTGGGGTCATCAGAGGTCAAATCGTGAAACCCTTGTAAACATGTACACCCTCACTGTACATTACGTCAAATTCATGAAGAAAACTGCTGATGTTACATTATCGAAACCACAATGCATTTTTGGTATTTGATGTTTCAGACCATTGCACTGATTGCAACATAAATTACACTTGCAATATGCAAACATTTTACAACTTTACTTTTGGTGGAGGTCATATGTCATTTCAACTGAACAAGATCAATAGCTCTAGGAATATTAGAAACTTAATTATCCTAAGGTGCTTTTGGACAAATAGATGTGATTCTTTTTAAAGATCCCAAAACTGTTTTTGATGAGGGCCAAGGTTATTTGAGATAAAGATATGTCCTCAATATTTTTTCTAATAACATCTTCCAAAATCTACACCTCAAATAATACATGGACATGGACATGGTTTGTATTTATTGCTCTGACAACTTTTATTGAGGTCACAATTCAAATATCACTCCTTTCTATGTACACTGCAAACTAC
The DNA here is from genome assembly GCA_020650975.1 of Apostichopus californicus. Classification (NCBI taxonomy): domain Eukaryota; kingdom Metazoa; phylum Echinodermata; class Holothuroidea; order Aspidochirotida; family Stichopodidae; genus Apostichopus; species Apostichopus californicus. Next base: position 10,180 of record JAIPMN010018038.1, read on the forward strand.
AAATGTGATTATTCATATATATGTTTCATGTAATATTGGGACACTATGGCTGACATTTGACCGCTCCTTTAATATATACCTTCCATTGGAGGTGACAGTTAAAGTTGACATCTCCCTGAGACATGATATTAAGAATAAGATGTCAGTACTTGTCACAGGTATGAAATAAAAGCTTGTTCTGTATTATTGTTTGATGATTTACAATGATATAAATATATATTTTGTAAAATACATTCAGTAATAACTGGTTTTATGTACTCTTTAACTTTACTCTCAAAACTTTGCCTCCGCAATTGCTACCAACCCTGCCACTATTATCACATTCATATTAATTATGAACTAGCAGATCATCTACGCCCATACCCAGCTTCTTACTGTGATTTCATGCTTCTGGTATTATGATATCAGAAAAATATTTTGTAAACCTTTGAAAAAGATCCCCTGCTAGGACCAAAATGCCAGGCCCTCTAATAAACTTACAGTGAAAATTATTTTGTTCAAAACTAAGTAGTTTTAGTGTGTAACTTTTTAAGTTTTACTTTAATCATCTCCATGAATTTAATCTGTCCATAATTGCTGACAATTTTCTGTCTTAAAATAACATTCTGAATATGAGATGGTAACAGATAAAATAAGTGGAGTCTAAGAGCAAGACAAACTTAGCAGCAGTCAGTGTAACAAATGGCTAGTTCCTCCTCCTTCACTCCTCTTACATTTCCGTTCAGAGGCTGTAATTTTTTTCAGTCTATTAGAATGTGAGACTGTCATAAAGGGAACACAAATTATCATTTGAAGTTGATAATTTGAAGTTTCTAATAATTTGAAGTTTTTAATTTTTAATTTTGAAGTTTCTAATTTGAAGTTTCTAATTTTCCAAACTTATCAGAATTGCAAAAGCATTGAAATCAGAATATTTCCTATTTTTCTTATCCCTTTAGAAATACAATGATTCTCTTTTTTAAAATAACTGATAACTGCCATCTGCAGTTTTGTATCCCCTGGTGTCGGTAATGTTCAGTATTGAGTGCAACTATTCTGAAGGATTTGCAAATTATTAATGTCATATACAGTACTCTCACACACAAACACACCAATAGCAAAAATGTTCTACATTATAGCAATGCACTTTGAAATAAAGGTGATTAGTGCTACTGTACTTTTATTCCTCCCCTGGAATCCAGCATCCACAGTAAAGTCTTCCTTATACTTCTTTCATGCAATGAGGTCATAAATTAATTTGGTTCACTTTTCTATGAGATGAGTTCAATTGCAAGATATTTGTTGGTGAAATTTGAACTTCACAATAAGTTATTGTACAGTATGTCTTGTGATGATCTGTAGTTTTGCTTCATAGTCTGAATCTTCTTTTCTCACCATTTCAGGTTGTCATTGCTTCTTCAATCTTTTTTCCAAGTTTTGTAAATAGGTTCTGGATTATCAGCTGCAGCCCTCAGGGCATCCATTAACTTCTGGGCATCTCTTTGTGATTGTGAATAGTTAACTGGATTGCCTTCAGGTAGTTTCTGTTTTAATTGATTTAAAACAAACAGTAATAATTCATTTAAGAAAAGAACTACAAAAAATTATCAAAGCAATACTGACACCAAATGATGTATATCAAATCACCTTATGAAGGGTTTGTTTGTTAACTAAAGTTAGAATGACCATGGTTATGCATTTGATATTTTTATTGTCTGCTGTATTAAGTTTATGACATAACTGAAAGTAAATCATGGACACATATCAAATATTATCCTTAAAGTTTCTGTCTGTCTTTAGATGAAGAGGTATTCATGACACATATCCCAGAGCTCCCAACTGACCCGCATTTCGCGGGTTGGACCCGCATTCTAACACCCAAACCCGCTGACCCGCGCAAGCGTCCGAAAAACCCGCATTGTAATTGTCAAGTATACATACAAAAATTGCATCAAATTTGACTTAGCAATCATCATTTCTTTAGCATTTAGCATAATAGAGTATAAAATCTCCTTTACAGCATCATTTGAACCTCACATTAGCCTATATTTCTTTTCATTGGTGCGAGCAGCGAACATTTTCATGCCACGAGAAAGAATGAATTATCACCTACTATTGAATTTATTGATGTTACACACAAAAAAATGCATATTTCTCAGAAAATTTTGGCTGACAAAAGCCTTTCTAAGTGCCACCATTTTACATGTAGGCATCACCAGGATTCCAAAAAAAATCAAAAGAGGAGGGGGACACCCCCTCCCCTTATACCCCTCCCCCAGGACGGCGATTCGTGGCATGGACCAGCATTTGCCTTCTCAAGAGTTGGGAGCTATGTATCCAAGTACTTACAGTCCTATGAGATGGGGATCCTATTGTTAGCCGACTAAGTTATGTATGAAACACATGCAAAAGAGAGAAGGTTCATGGGAGAGTACTGTGTAAAATCCAAATTACCGGAGATTATCAAATGGCAATATATATATTCTGGAATCTAGATATACCTGACTTAGACCTATCAAAAAGTGTAAAATTTGTTGAACTGTTATCGGCATAAATTAGCCGATTATGTAACACAGTACCAATGTAGCGAAACCCATCCGTGCATTAAAACAATATGAGGCTGTAGTATTAGTATTACCTTCTTGAGTTCTTCTGTTGATGGTGATATACCTCTCATTAGAAGCCAACCACCGAACCCTGATAATGAAATGAGAGCTACGGAGACAAGGGAACGAGAACTCATTTTGATGGATAATTGATACAAAGGCAGAAAAATAAGGGAAACGAAGTAAGCCGAGTGTGACTGATGTTCGCACTCACACTGTCACAGAAATTAATTTCTGTGCTGTTGTTGAATAAAAGCTGGGCGCACTGAACTAGAATAACTTCTCATACTATTGAACAACTGATATTGTAACAAGAGCCTGTAGGCTGTAGTGCTGCTTTCTTCAACATTTTTATCATGTTGTTCACTCAAGCAACGTTTTTGCACTGTTCAGGAAGCACTTCGAGCCTTTTTTAGTTTAAGGGCGTATCTTTCTGTTCAATGTAGGAAGCTGGAACTGAGATTGTATCAGCACTATGAACATCGTTTCATTTTTATGCGTAGGCTCTATTTTTGGTGACTTTTTAAAAGAGTAAATAACCAATACCGTGTGACACTTCTTGATTATATTTTTATGGCATCCACTTGCATCCATAGGTAATAGCAGATAACACCAATGACCCTATTGCTGCGGAGGTAATTCATGGCTTCCCTGCATTGTTATCCTAAATCTGTTTGCATAGTCACGCAGGGTCTAAAGTGAGCGAGCAAATCCTTCCCCTTGATTGCACACAATCTCTATTCTTCTGTTTTTACCTCCATGGGATAAATGTACAGATCCGTATATACACGTGTGTATCAAAGGACTGTTGCATCAGTAGTGACTAACACTGTATCGATGACTTGTTGTCCAAGTCACACTTTTTTTTAAATCTTTTACAGTAATCATTCTTGTCAAAGCTTGTGATCAACGAAGAGTGTGATCTTCAAATTCTGTTTTTAGCTTCCAAGAATATTGGATACATACCAAGCACCACCGTCTTTTTCTTCATAAAGGTAAGATCCAAATATCAGGTTGAAATCCCCCACGTAATTACAACATGCTTATTTTCAGCATTCGCTTTTGACTATAGTACAAAATACAAACGACCTATTATTGCGTGATATCATGATAACGGATTTCAGGTTCTGACACTTTCATATGTTCATGATAGGCCTAAGATAAGCCTGCATATAAACGCTGTACCGATTTTATTGATTATATATAGATCGTCATGCCTCTCCCTATTAAACCTGCAGTATCGAGACTAAATGAGCTGAATGATTGGACCGTATAGGAGCCACGGCCCCTCGTTATAGTATGTGGTCAGGCGCGTAGCCAAGGGGGGGGGGGCGAAGGGGGCAGCCGCCCCCCCCCC
>JAIPMN010018041.1:0-11423 GCA_020650975.1 Apostichopus californicus
TACAAGCGTGCCACCCGTCAGTCAAAATTTATGACCCTCCTTGAACCTAGGACCAATGGGGTTACTTATGCCAACCGTGCTTTTTCAGTTTCTGGTCCCAAATTGTGGAATTCCCTCCCAAACCATTTAAAATGTATACCTAAATAAATCACTTTTCAAATCTAAACTAAAAACCTACCTCTATGCTAAACATTTTTCAATTTGATTTGTAATTATATTTCATTGTTGCATTATTATTTTTGCTTTTCTTTCTATTCATATTTATATGTACGGCGCTTTTGACAACTTTTTTGTTTATAATTAGCGCATTATAAATCTTAGTTAGTATTATTATTATTATTATTATTATTATTATTATATTGTATAAGGTTTGTGAAGAAAAAGCCCGCTTTGTGAATCTTGGATATCAGCAAGTTTGACTTTGAAATGATTTCTGTCAGAGATCTGCAAATTCTCATGGGTGTGTACAGTCGGTAGCCAACACTAAGCACTGTAGAAATTGTAATAAACCTCAGCACCAATTTGAAATCGATGCCATTCTTGTCAACTGCCTGATCCAGCTTCTTCTTCTCACCCTCCGGTCTTCCCCTCCCCCCCTCCCCTCCCCCCTCCCCCCTTTCTCTCCTCCTTACCTCTTCTCTTTTGGCCGACCAACAATGGTGTGAGTCAGTAGAAAAGAAACATTGTCAGGTAACTGTGACGTAATTTATAATAACTGCACTCCCTATTGAGTCTAGGGAAGGTCGGTGTCTTTTCCTAATGAGTATCTGGTTGCCCTGACAACAATCAAAACACTTTCTTCACTCCTTCATGACAAGAAACCTTCTCCCGGAAGTTGTTATTTGAACAATAAAAGTAACCATGGGATCATATCTTTTTTGGGACGCTAAAAAATAGTGTTAACGACGTCAGAAAACAAAACAAAACAGCCACTTTTTATAGCCACTATAAAAACCCTTTAATCAAGTTAAGATTGTGTTTCTGCGATGAGGGGCAAATTACCATATACCCTAGCAGGTCTATGGGGTCGTCTAGCTTCTTTTTTTTTTTGGTGCAGATGTTCAACGAAATGTCATAGAAATTTAGCTGTTGACAAACTGCTGCTGTGCTAAAGATTCTAAAATATATCCGTAATCTGTGATGATCGCTTATTGACTAACTTAATTAATAAATGAATAATTAATAAATAAAAAAATATGTTTTTTTTTTATGTTAAATATGTCGATTCTGGTTTTTGCCTCACAGCCTGATCTAGCGGTCAACGAGTTACCTCTACGTCAGAAGATATCCCTGCTCTGTTTAATGGAAATGACATTTTCGAGACCGGCCAACAATCGGACGTTAACATTCCAGGAGATTGCAGATGCCGCTAAGCTCCCCGTTCATGAGGTAACCCGAAATTGTCTGGAGAGACCTTGACCCCCTCCCACTTCCCCAACCCCTTTTCTCTTCCTTCATGCCACAGGTACTGGGTTTTCCATAAATGAGCTTTCTTTAATACTAAAACCCTCTTCATAATTTTCAGAAGTCAGTCTTCCTCTATCTCCATACCCCCCCCCCCCTCCTCTAATCAATCTTTCATCCCAATCATTCCTGCATACCTCAGTTTCCTGATATTACCCAAATGTAAGCACATGGTTTGTAGTGTATGATCCCCCCCACCCACCCTACCAAACAGAAAAAACTGTTGGAGTTGCCATTGCATCCTGCTCAAACAGGACAGAACACGGGTTTACTTTTGCGAATTTAGAACAAAGGATCCGTCGTGTACTTGGTATTCCCTCCTCTCGACCGTCTCCTCCCCAAACCATCTAACTATGTCATTGTTAATAGCTACCTTCCTTGCCATTCCTGCTAATGATCCTGTTGTCATATACACAGGTTGAGATACTGGTGATGAAGGCATTGTCCCTGGGGTTGGTCCGAGGATCCCTGGACCAAGTAGAGCAGAAGGTCATCATGTCGTGGGTACAACCGAGGGTGTTGGATAATCAACAGGTAAGAAGAATGATTCAAATCTTTTGAAGGTTTCATAATTTGTGAACCGTCGTAAAAGATTCATATCTCAAACCTGGGGTCATATTCACCGGTTTCATTTTTTTATGAAGTTCACCAAACTGTGCGCTGAGCTTATAGTCCATATCAATCACGAAGGTAGTCAGTAGAACCATGGCAGGAAGTTTGAGAAATGCTAGGTCTCCTGTAGGGCATGTTTTTTTCAATGACTTTGAGAGCATGGTGGCCAATTGGCTAAGGCGTCAGACTCGTGATCCAAGGATTGCTGGTTCGATTCCTGCCTAGTTCATTACGTTGTGTCCTTGGGCAAGATGCTTTATGTCACTTGCCTCTCTCCACCCAGGGGTTAAATGGGTACCTGTGAGGTAACTTGTCGTTGGGCGCAGTATATAACTGCAGCCGACTGGAGGGATTGTCTCTGGGACAGGTTATCATTGACCAGGGGTAATATAACGTCTGTAAAGCGCTTTGAGACCTATCGCTGGTAGAAAGCGCTTTATAAAAAGCAAATATTATTATTATTATTAGCAAAGGCCAGAGAAGAAGACATTAGCTGGAACAGAGAGCCAGACGGAATAAATAATTAACTATATTCCTAGATTGAACAACTCGCAGCATGGGCTGTTAGTGTGCTGAAGGCCAAAGAGCCTGCATCACACTGGTTAGTTCGGGATCGGTTAGTTCGGGATCAGTCACCGCATTTGTTTTCGATGGGTGGGATCAAAAAACACCATGCTGGCAGGATTTGGCCCTGTGGTTCATCCTTCTGGTGACCCCTACTGTAGGCCTTAAGAGGAATGAAAAGAAAGCATAAAAAATAGAATAAAAATAAAAAATAGCTAGATTTGCACAATTTTCTGAAAACTAATTACATTTCAAATCAATTGGGAGATACCAATGATGCTTTAACAAACAATTAGAAAATTGAGAATCAGACTTTAAAGTTTGCTTCAACCTCCGTGTGCAAAACAGGGAATGGTAGATTTTGAAGTCGACTGGAGGAAGCAAGTCAATACTCTTCATGTTGTTGAATATTCTTAAATATCACTTAATAGAACTCCACAAAAAAACTGACTGTATTTGATATTTTCATGCACAGATCAGTAAAATGCAGACCCATTTACAAGACTGGTGCGGTTACATCAAGAATATGCAAGTCATCGTCGAGGACAAGGCTCACGACATCTTGGACAGAGTATGAGCAGGTGAAGCCGATTGAAAGACCACTCGTTTCGTACCCCGGCTAAAAAAAAGAATCGGTATTCAAGCGAAGGAACGGTCCTGCTCCTCAAGGGATTTTCTGTCCGTTCCTCAAACGTTTCTCTTTTTACAAGGATGGAAGATTGATAGCTCCAGCCTCTTGTGACCGGTTTATTTTTATGACAGACTTTAGTTACCAGAAAGGGATAACGTATTCCTCATCTTCTTGCAAAGAGATTTTTTTTTTCTATTGGCATTTGGGGGGAGGGGGTAGGGGGGAGGGGGGACCATTACTGAGGCTTCGTATTGCTAGAGATGGCCCTAACTTACAATTATAACGTTTTTGAAAAAGCGGGACAGTTTTTACTGATGAAAATTGAAGGCGATGTCCTTTTCTGAAAGAAACCCATTTTGTGGTGTAAAGTTGTGGGACAGAACCATGAATGATTTAGGCCAAATGCGCTTGTGGACCAGGAAGGTGTGGATACTAATCATAAATATGATATTGCTTTTGATGGCACCATTGACAGTTTAGCAATGCAGTGCTTTTAGTGAACATGGTGTATAGTAATGTCTGTTTATCTGTATTGTTGAAAGTCTCATATTATGTGGAAATAAAATTGTGAAAAACTAAAATGGACATTTGTTTAACTTCAGTGTAGGACTTCGTTAATACTGAAAAGCAAGTGATGAGCCGGAGTCAGTAAGTGGTCCTGGAAATCTTAATGTCACCCCCGGACCACGACTCATTTACATACAACGGTTACTAAGAAGCACCGGAATAGCTTCGTTTGTGAAATATGATGGAGAAGTTTTGTCAGACCAGTGCAAGACAGAAACTACCGCTCATCAAATATTGTAATATTAAATGTCACTTGTTTTAAGTTTTCTTTTCTACTTAACCGATACATTGTCAAGACCAAAAATCAAAACAAAAGAAATATTGACATTGAGTTAGAAGTATCTCATTTAAATAATCTAAATAAGGCCTAGTGGAGAGATAAATGTCTTTTGGTAACTACGTGCCCGAGTTGTAGTGAGGGTTTTCGGTTATAGATTTAATGCCACTCCCTGTTGTAATATGACCAAACTGGTGCAGAAATGTTTAGGATAAGTAAATTTCATGAGATTCTGTTACTTTAGGGATATTTAATTTTGTGCAAACCAAAAAAAAAATAAAGATTTTGTAATGATGTTTAAAAATCGGCTTGAATTCATTATTGTAGCCATTATTTTCCAGTAAAAATTTACGAAGGTGGTTGTACGTACTGGTTTCTGTTATTGGTACCCTGAACCAGTTTACCTTACCCTCGCAGGACTTGGTAGGTATTTGGATTCCCTTCCAACCACCCCCCTCACCCTTCCCACATCCCCCCCCCAAAAAAAAACACCTGTTATAAGGTTCTGTAGATTTTTGGGCTATTTGTAAATTTTTGTTTTAAACACATGCAGAATCAACTTACACATGTTCAGATACAGAAATAGATACAAGACTGGTTTCCACTTATCAAAGAAAATGCTTTTATTATTCATACTGTGTGTAAACATTTTAACATACACGACATTGATACTAACATACAACCGATGCATGACATTAATGCAAAGGCATTAGCCGAATTATTGCAATTTGACACCCAAGTTTAAAAGAGAAAAAAACTACATAAAGCTTAAAATTTATACTTTTCAGAGTAACTGTAAAATTACAGCTTTGTACCTTTTTTTATAAATTGCCATAAATTAAAATTATTCTCACTTTGAACGATGGGCAAAATGTCAGTTTTTGTTACGTTTTACTATAATAATGCTAATAGCAGCATCTCACTGCTGCTGTAAATAATTTATTTATTTCCCAATAAAGACATATTTAATCTGACATCTCCAAGGGATCAGGAACAAAATTAAAATAACTTTTGAACGGGATTCTAATCGGAAAACTGTACGTGAGATGCCATTCAAACTAAGAGTTCTCTCTCATTTTCTATGGTTATTTTCTAAATGAAGGTGCAGCTCAATGAATATTCATAGATTAAATCGTATATTTACCCATCATGAATAAATAATTAAAGCCCACTTCTTGGAATTTCCAGTTTGAAAATTTGTGTTCTTTCGGCTAACACAGGATATTTAGACTGCTCGTACTGTCAGTACGAGTGCTATGAAGCATGACAAGAGTACAGTACAGAAACAAATGATCCCAAATTGGTGTATTCACATTTAGCTATGAATATTCATGCAGGTTATGAATATTTATGAATAAATAACTAATTAGTCCAATGCTTGTAGCAGGTGAATTAATCTTGGATGTTGCATTAGATACAGTGCAAACTTAGACTATGAATTGATTTTACTATTTAAAGCTCTCTGATAGAGACTTGCATTACTTAAAGGCCATCATATATGAATAATTCATCACTTTCTCATGAATAATTCATCACTTTCTCATAATACCCAAAACAGGGCAAGTAACCATCGGTTATACGGAAATTGTATTGCACAATGAAATAGACCAACATTTACTTGCAAATGTTTCCCAATTTGATTGGCACCATCTTCCAGCTGCTAAAGCCAAAAAGCTTCTGGTTCGTTTTATAGCTGCAGGAACTTTTTTCTTGAATAAGATTTGACATAAATTTGTTTAACGAAACAAGGGTAAAGTTGCAAGCCATCACTTACTTATAGCTTTAATGTTATACATAGTTGTAAACTCATGATTGAAAAACATGGTCATAGCATATGCAGTTTTTCATGACTATTCGGGCATAGCTTATGAACTGAATAATTGTTAGAGGTATGGCTGTACCAATTAAGCAAACCGAAGCTGTGATAACTTCCTCAAAATTAAGACAATAACATCAATTGTATTCTGTAACATACTGTCAATTGTCTACTGGAACAATACTATCAATTGTATTTTGAAAACTAGAAAACTGCTTGGAATGTTCCATTGTTACAAGAGTCAATTGTTACAAGGTCCATTGTTACAAGAGTCCATTGTTACATGGTCCACTGTTACAAGGGAAGCAATAAGTAATGTTTACAATGACTGTCCGTGTTAATGAATTAACAAATAAATTAAATAACCCTTTTATTCAGAAACCCCAAATAGTATGCCTGTTGCGGTTTCTGCCAACCACCCTTTTCTTCTTATGCTTGCTTCTTATGCTTGCTAAGTTACTTGAACGATCTTTCTTCGACCCGCTGATGATTAGACTTAAATTGGGTCAACGAAGCGGTTTGTTTATCTATCCATGCCAAAAATAAAACAATAAATCAATATAAAATAATGGCATCAATACTTTTCTGATACTTTATCGACTGTTCAGCTACTCGATACCTTTCATTGCCATTTTAAAAACCAAAACTGATCAAACTTTAGAAGTAAACGTCACTCCGATACAAGATCATAAAATGTTGGTCCCTATAAAGTTTACTGCTATATTTATATTTGTCCACATTTTTCACGACACAAATAATATCATAATTAATAACTGGATGGCTCTTCTGTCATGAGGTTTTCATAAAGAAGTTTATGATTTTCATTAAAAAGAATTAAATGTATTCAAGCCTATAAATTTAGATTGAAAAAAAAAATTATTGACATGGAGCAAATGTGATATTTGCAAGAAGAGTTTTTTACATTATTTAGTAATTGAATTGCAAACATTTGTCATTGGTTAGAATACAAAGCCTTGCAATGGTCTGTGATTTTCTTTCTCCCAAGGAATAAACCAGCCAGCGACTGCTTCAAACTAAGTACCTTGGATGGATTAAAAAATAACACTGCAGTAGGTTCTAAACCATAAAATAACCTCTGGTCCTCATACCATGGTCCAACAAGATGACGGCCAGATGATAAATGTCCTCAACGAGGTATTTCCTGGCATCAAATTCACTTCAAAACAAACTTTGTGAAACTGTGATGAAGATTACATCGTAAAAAAAAAAAAAAATTATACCAATTCAGAAAAGTTTTTTTTCTTCAAAAAAACGAATTTTGAGAAAATGAAACAACATTACAAACTGTAGAAAATGAGTGAAGAAAAAATATAATGATGATTGAAACCCGCAGATTGCAGTTTTGGTGTATATTTAAGTTTCCAGCGGAAATTGTTGACATTTTATTAATCATAAAAGATCAGACAAGCATGTCGCTCACTGTTTTTGCGGTGAGAAAAAATGACTTGTGTCTTCATATCTATTGATAGGCATCGATTTAAAATAGTTAACATTCTGTTTATATATATATATATATATATAAGTATATATATATATATCTATCTATACATATATACAGTGGGGGGACGCTGGGGGGCTTGAACATTTCCTGGGGGGGCTTGACCATTTTCTTGTTACTATCTAAGCGGAGCGCCACCATGAGTTGGCGCGCAGCGTACCGAAAATTTTTAGCTAAAAAGGCCTCCTAGATTGTTGGAAATGACACTTCCCAGGCCTTCTAAGCTGCTCTAAATTAGTTTTCTCAACATCCTTTATTTTGAGATCCCATGTTTTGATATGGTCATCAAATAGTTTAGTGAAATAGAAGAAAAACCAATCTGGTAAGTTACTTTAAACAGGCCCGTACAAGCTTTTTTTTAAGGGGGGTTCTTATATCGTGTTTAGGGGACCTAAAATTGTGCAAAGACTATCTAAGCGGAGCGCCACCGTGGGTTGGCGCGTAGCGCACATAACAAATTTGGGCCAAAAATACCTCCCAGATCATTGGAAATGGCACTTGCAAGGCGAAGTAAAGTGGTAAAATTTCACCATTTCACGAGCGATTTACCTTTTCGTTAATAAATTGAGACCAAGAAATTTCACCAAGAATAGCAACACTGGACTAGAGTAAATTGTGATAGAAACAGGAGACTTATGAACGTGTGTTTGCTTCCGAAGTAATTACCACATTTTGAAAGGGTACTGGATGTGTATCCATAATATTGGGAGGGGGGTGATTACATGGGTTATCCTCCCCTAGTCAAATATTGCGGATAATATACCCCCCCCGATCTACGCCTATGGTTCTCCTCAAGTGATAGGTTTTTATCCATGTCCTGGGGAGGGGTGTCCCCTGCGATTTTTTTGTATGAAGAAGGGTGCTTTGATGCAAAATAGTGCTATATTTTGTTGAAGAATTGTCTTATTTGTTGGAGATTCGAGACCATTCAGACCAATGATATATTTTTCGCACATGTAATTTTTTTTTTGACACCCAAAATCCCAGTGGGGGGGCAACTGGGGGGCAACAGTAGCGGAGCGTCCATACAGTCAGGGGGGCGGATGCCCCCCCTGACGGACTCAAATGGATTGCTGGCGCCCTTTTCAGCTTTTTACCACTTTTTACTTATTTGCGATTATTGACTTTTTTATTGCGCTCTCATCTACCTATTGACATTTTTCACATTTTGTTGGTGTAATTTTCTGACAAAATGGCGATAACACCTATTTATTCTTCGTTTATCTGCAAATTAGCAAGGCCTGGAAAGGGTCATTTCCGGCGATCTAGAGTGTATCTTTACTCAAAAAATTTCTGTACGCGGTGGCGCTCCGCTTAGATAGTGTCGAAAGCGCCCCTACAGACCATTCTCGCCCCCCCCCCTGACCAATACCCCTAGCTCCGCCACTGACCATTCCATCATAACTGATGTTCAATGTAAGTTGTTAAACAGGGGCGGCGTCAGATGGTACTTTGTCCAGGGGTGAGGGGGTGTCTTGGAAGGGCACTGTGGTATGAAGCACTGGGGAGTCAAACCAATAGTTACCTCAAAATTTTCCCAAAAAGTATGAATGAAGTAGATCCCACCGTGCATTCATTGGCCAATATTTCTGGAACTTGAATGCAGTTTGCTTTTATTAAGAAAGGACATATTTTATTACACTTTCCATTGACATATTTCAACTACTGGAAAATTCGTAATTACAAATAAATTGTATTTCTTTTCATTTAATATGCCAAAGAAAAAGGCACTGTTTCAATAACAAAAGGCCTCTCGAAAATGGAAAGGGTGTCCCCTTTTCCCCTTGTTCCACACCTCCCCCCCCCCCCCCACACTCACCACCCCCGTGTTTATAGCGTAACAGGAAAGAATGGCAGTTTTGACATCTATCCTTTAACATACGAAATAAGCCATGGTTGCATATGAGCTATGTAGGCTTACATGAAGAAATCATAGTTTGACTCCGAAGGGCTCCAGTTCAGTGTTGAATTTTTTTAAACAAAATTACGCAATGATTACATTGTAATAAATTTCGTGCGCATAACCGAAAGTTACTTGTGGTTTGCATAGTTCGCGGGTAATTAACCACAATAACCTCATAAATAAGGGGTTAATCAACGGTCTAGCGTGCGTTACTCACAGGATTAATGCACGATCGGGGGATAATGCAAGCGATGCACCAGGGCGGAGCCCGAGTGCATCCAGCGATAGCATTAACACCCGGAGTGCATTAATCATGTGAGTAACGCACGCTAGACCGTTGATTAACCCCGTTCATTCATACACTACCATTTGTGTGGGGGAAAAATCAGAAAACAAAACATTTTTGGTTACATATAACCAAAGATTTATTAAAGTGATGCCCCGTAATTTTACCGTGCGTTACTCACAGGATTAACCACGGTCAGCTGACCTGAATGGACCAATAGGATTTAGGAATCTTTACTAAGTATGAATGAATATTCGTTATAAACTTGTTGGAAAAGTGGTATTTATGTGATTTGAATTAAAAAAAAGAAGTCTTGAACTTGCATGGTATTCAGGTGAATCAACCCACGATAAACTATATAAAAACAAAAAATAATAATAACAGGTAAATGAACAATAAAGTTGAACGTTATATTGGTATCACTTTAATGGAGAGATTTGAATGGGTCGGAAACCAATGACGTACGTACATTCAACGGCATACCGCAGCTGATGAGGTAGGCCTATTATTTACTGATATTTTGGGGGGATTTTTTTTTTTGCTTTTGACAAAAGTTTAACAAATATGCGTGAGAATTATAATTCCAGTTTACAAAAGGAAACAAAGTTGTTATGGGAAATATTTGCCATGGAAAACTTCACCTGAACTTTGACTGGTATTTAGGACTTATTGAACAATTAGGGTGCATTTTGTCATTTGAACGACTAATGAATGGTGGATTACGTTGTTATTTTGTCTACTGTTTCGGTTTTCTGTATTTGGTCGTGTTGGATATTCTGAGACCCGAGAACGGCATGGGTAAATCTGGTCGCCGGTGGAATTGTAAAAGAAAATGTTACAAAATGTTATACCTTCATCATCTTTATGGCCAAATTTTCCGATTGGTAATGTTGCAAGAAAATGTAAATAAGAAGTCTGAGAAACGTGTTAATTAAAGCAACAATTTTGCTGTAATTTCAAATCTGTTTTTATTTTTGTGCCGTGATGACGGGTGCAGCGTATACTTCCGGTTTTGAGATACGTTTTAAGACAACGTTGCACGGTGCATGCCCCCCCCCCCTTTTTTTACTATTATTATTATTATTATTATTATTATTATTATTATTTGATTATTTTATCTTTTTGACAAACCGTATTCCACTCCTTTCTCGTTTCCGACCCCTTCTCCACCAACCCCCACCAACCCCGTCCCCAAGAGGAATAGCTGCCTCTCTCCTGCTAATAAAGGAGAAGTAAGACTGTCCTCATGCCGGTGAGGCCTCGTGAAACGTCAAATGTAAAAATAAGAACACCCTAAAAGTACGCAAGCCTCTTAACCAACCCATCAACCCCTCCTTCCCCCTCACATACACACACCCTATATATAGCGACGTTCAGATATTTTCAAAGCCTGTAGGCGGGGTGAGGGGGTGGGGATAATTCTAAGCCCTCGCGACATGAACGTCGTTGTTATATTATAACAATATGCTTGAAGAATAAAGAATAATGAATCGATGGTTATATCTGTTAGTGGCACCTGTATATATGGCACCACACCGTTACAAAATAGCAGCTCAGAATACATGACGTTTAAAGCTAGTGGGACTGAAGTGATAATTAAGTTTGTGTACAATTTGCTAAAGGTATATAGGTACGCATGCAGACAAATAATTATCCACATAAAGTTGTAGTCGTCACATGAGACATAATTACTTTTGTGTCTTTTTGTCCACTGCTTTATGATTCTGCCGCACTTTTGTCATTTGAACTTGCTTGCGATTTTTTTAAGTTAACATCATATATTT
>JAIPMN010018046.1:0-29936 GCA_020650975.1 Apostichopus californicus
TGATACTTCCGCCCCCCCCATATTTTTCACTGGGGTTCCTACGCCCTTGCTGTTATATAAAGTTAATTAGGCTGAGAAGATGTCAGTAATGGTATGTAAGAAGCATTATTTAGTTTGTTCGCGTGTCTCATAATCCTATTTGGTAAGAAACGTGCAAATTTGTTCAGAAAACATTACTACTTATGAAACTTACATAACACAATATAAGCGTTTATAGGCGCTTATTGTTCCAGCATGTGGCGCCGTTGTTATTGGTAATCACATTACTGTTCGATGTACAAACTTTCCGGCAATACAATTTTCGTGTTTGGTCACTACAACTGGGGCGGACTGGGCTATGAAATGCTGACAGTTTATTGATCCAAAGGACACCTTAAGAGTATCTCAACTTAACGGCGTCTTCGGTGCTTCGGACATATAGCGGCATAATATTCCGAGCCGATAAACCCGTAGGCCAACCCACCCCTGCACTGCATAAGTTGCAACATCCTTGCCAATGAAATGTTTACCCGGTGTAGATCAAAACATGATAGATATAACAATGGTATAATTGTAAAATTATTTAATAATGTCGTCATCAGTGCTTCTGTCCTAGACACAGCAGCTTCGCATATGATTCATATGTCTATAAGTGCATGGCTACATGTCCGGCCTTCGCAGCCACGTTTTGTAATGTGTGATGTTAATGCAGGTTAATTGTCCTTGATCGAATGGTATGACAAATCATGTGACATCAAGGTCCAACACACAGAAAAGCAGAAGCTAAGTAAAGTATTACCTGGCAGCAATTCCAAGAATGCCAAACACAGTTCTTAACACAACGAAAGATACCTGTCACAAAAGAAAATGAAAGAATGTGAACTTCAATGAATGAACGATTCAAAATTGTCAGATGGTGTGTGTGCGTGTATGCACCTGTTTTGTATTCTGCATGAGGACTTGAACGAAGGAATTCCTCAGTCCTCAGACAGATTTCAAAAGAATCACCACATCCTCAGATGAATTCTGTCGTTTAAGGGTATTGTCATATGGTTAGGGTACTTGGATTTGAATAATGAAAAATATCATTGGGGTCTTCAGACTGAATGTAAAACACATGGATGTGTGCTGGTGTGTTCGACGAACGGTGTGTACATACCCTCCTGTGTTGACGAACGGTGTGTACATACCCTCCATAATGTTTAATAAATAGATGGCAGGTAAGCGTAAGTGATTTACAATATACTTGCTGCTTGTTCCACAGTTGTATGTATTTTAGATCCTCCTACTAGCAGGTACTCGCGAAGAAGCCTCATTGGCCTTTCAAAGCCTCAAGCTGACCAAAGTCAGTCTCTTAGATTCATATTTAGCGTCCATGATTATGAATTGGCAATTGTCAACAACTCTGTAACTGGACGACATACATTAATCTTGGAGTGACTCGAACTGGGGACCATATGATTGGAAGGCACCGGCGTTAACCACTGAGCTAACACTCCTTAGGGGTATTGTTGACCATTGTTGACCAATTGACCATCTTTCGACGAAATCAAATCCTTGCCATCACACAAGGCTACGTGGACAACCCCACGCCCCGCCCCTCCCCAAAAAGCAAATAGTCGTTGTTCTTCTCTATGAGCTTTCGTGTCATGTTTTTGTTTTCATAACAAAAATCAATGTCTGAATGGCCTTCATGAGGAAGTTTTTGACATAAAATATCAAATTCCAGAAATTTTCGACATTGCAGATATTTCGGTAAGTCTACCAATCTCTTTATTAATGCTTTTAATAACATAATGAAATATTGCAACACAGTTTCACGAAGTCAAGTCAAATAAGAACGCGCGTGTGTATATAACGCTGATTTAACTATATATTTACATATTACAATACGTGTAATATTTGTTTTCATCTCAGAAACTCAGCTATTGTATATTTGAATTACTCATTGCTGCGTGAACTGACACGCAAACAAAGCCATGAACTGTTCTTTTATACTGGAGTTAAATTGTGTGAATAGCTGTTAAATTTGTAGTAGAATTCTAAACTATATATACGGTGCTGTATAGTATAGCTTTGACGTCTCACTATAAATGTCGATATATGGCTATATTGATCAAGACTGTCGTGTTTGACATCTGTGTGTTTCGAAATGTTTGAAAACGAACATGGCTACTAACTATAATGTTACATGGAAACAGTGACTAAACATAATATATACTAGAACACTCAGAAGTAGCTAACTCGTATTTAATACTAACCATTATTTTACTGCTCAGTTTGCATGCTATTTCGCTTTAACGTTTAGGTTATGAGATTTATTTATTTAGTCTCTTTATTTATTTATTTAACTATTTAGTAACTTGTAATCAATCTATACCTATTTGTTCGTACCCCCCCCCCCCCCCAGCAGGATACCTCTTGAGTAACAATACCGTATGATACCAGAATTTGCGAGAATCGGGGGAAGGGGGAGGGGGTCGGTGACATAATTGTCGCTGGTGTTCCTATACCTGGCTATCGGAATCTCTCAGGGGCACTATGCAAATGATTGTCACAGAACTTTCAATACCTTGAAAAATCATCTGATGTTGTAGACGAAAATACTTATAGAATATTTTTTGCAATTGTATTTATTTATTCACCTATGAAGCTCTTGTAGTACATCTCTATCAGCTTTTGGGTCCCTATATGCACCGTTACTTTATTTTAGCAAGATCCTGCTAAAAAAACAATTGAACCTATCGAGTATAATACATCATACCGTAATTTATTCTTTTTTGCCAAGTTTTTGTCGTTCCCGTTTACCTCCTTATGCGGAGGAGGGGTGGGGCGGTGTGGCGCTCCTCTTGCTCATTCTCTCACACTGTCATTCAATTGAATGTCTATAATTGTAATACCTAAAATCAATGTGTGTATATATATATAGAGAGAGTTGGAAAAGTAGTGTTCACTTCACTTATGTATCGGCTTGTCACGTTATTATTTGACTAAACACTGTATTAGTCATTGCCCCTCGTTCAGATATCCTTCTTCAAACATCAGATAACCTACTATAAACAACGGTGTGGCATTTATTCGCATTTAGAGTTTTGGTAAAACCGAATTAAGAGGGGTTTCACCTATAGTAATACAGAGCGCTTTTGTCTTCCGTACATATTCAATTTCACATCATAGTGCTGCTTCAACATTATGTGACAATGATCCCATAATTTGAATTTAAACTCATAACTAATTATGTAATACAACTAATAATAATCAGTAGTGTCATGTTTACGACGCTTAAGTGACCAAAAATGTGGGAGAAAACCCGCAAGGGCTTATGGATTACAACTTACACGTCGGGTGGCTTCCAATTCAACATTTTAACTCAAATTCTATGTAAAAGTTTATAGTTCAAACTCCGGTATAAGAGTGAAGAGGGAAAACCCCAAAAGAGTCTTATTTGTGTTATCAAACAAGGATAAAGGCCAACATAGTCTAACCTAGTTTGAGTTTTAACTTTTTTTCGGTGGTTGCCGTGGGGGTCGACAGGTCTACATGTGAGACACTTCGATGGTACATCTAGATTCCGTTATAGGTTTCCAGACTATTAAACAGTTAAATATATTTAGAATAGGACCAATGATGTCAGGCTGCTCAGATAGTAGTGCCTAAGTATTATTTCATATCGCAGCCGTATAAACGTCATAACCAAACCTACAAATTAAACAGGTTAAGACCTAGGCCTACATAACTATATAAGTGCTTATTTGCGTACGAATACTTAAATTTAGTTTCGATTATGATAATTGCTCTTCAGCCTTCTACTTCTGCGTAGGCCTGCTATAGCCTAAAATTGCTGTACATCTTTCTGTAATTGTTAAAACGTAAGCTTTTGAAATATCGATACATCAATGAAATAATTTTTGAGTGGGTTGACCAACGACTGTGACTCATGATAGAACATTTGAGCCCTGTCTCGCCAATGTCGTATGTTAGGATGATAGATTGCCTTATAATCCAGCCGATACTCATAGCTAGTACAGTAACTATACTGGTGCCACCTGTAACACATGTGTTACCGTGTTAGGAACACAAAGTAGTAAGAACTGATACACGGTTCTGGGACATAAACAGTAGTAACATGTGTTACAGGTGATACTAGTAGTAACTGTACTAGCTGTGTTTGAAGTAAAGGAGGTACAGTACCGCTTGTGTCCAGTTCATATACCTCTCTTTGAATTACGCCGATTCGTCATGCTGAGAACGAAGAAGGGCCGTGTTCGGGTATATCCATAAGCCTACAGAACTCGCACTCAGTGGTTGGTACAGCAACTACTGTTCATGTCCCACAACCGTGCATAAGTAATTATTACATTATGTTTGTAACATGTGGAACATGTGTTACAGGACATGAACTTGAACAGTAGTTACTGAACGAGCCATGGGTTTCGGGTGTATAATCCCATACCTCTGTTATTTATAGGAGGACCTCGATCAGTCTCTGGATTAACGACGAACTTACACGACGGTTGTATTACCTTCTGCGCGTTGTATGAACTATAAGTAGCCTACCTTTGAATAATTTCCTGTGAACTACCTGCTTTCCACACAATACTTACACATTGCTTGTCAGTGAAGAATTCTCGGCAGACGATTCCTTCAATGGACGTTGGCTCCGTTGGCGCCTCCATTTGTTTACGTTAGGCCTATGCCACTGTCTTCGAAGCATCAAATTTGTTCTTTAATACTTTCTGAAATCTCTCAAAGCTTATGTTTGCTACATGTATCGAGCTCATACCATCTACATATACATATGCTACTGCAGGAAGTTCATGAACTCGCAATAGGCTATATATATTGTATGGCAACTATATATCCTGCTTACAGTTTGTGTATGTTGTCCACGGTCTTCATGGTTGTGAGCCTTGTTCGAAGGTAAATACTTTATCGCATGACTGCTCACCGTTATAGAAATGCGTAATTTTTCCATCGACCAACTGTACAATATTTGGGCAGTATATAGGACTATAATTCTGTGCTATACGTACGGACTGCGAAGTATGTTCAAGTCGATTCGAATTGCAATGGTAACAAGCTACGTCTATGCATTGGTTATGATCCACAGCAATCAGTTTGTGTAGACTTAATCAGTTTGTATAGACTTAATTCTGCAGGTAATAACATCTACAGAGTACCACATGCTAGTAGCCGAAGTGTTACTGTAAGGTAACATAGGTAAGCTGGTCAAAATTATCATGATTGCTCTTTCGTGATTAGGATGATTTACAATCCGAACCAAATCGCAGACAATATTCAACCGAACAGTTACTTTGGTTACGTGTTATAAAGACTAGGCCCTTGGGTGGAAGCGGAGGGAGTAGAAGAAGGGGGGTTCTAAAGATAACGTGCTTATATCAATATTCACCAGCAAAGTTGTTTTACTGACGAACGTATAATTGTTTGTAGAATGTAGACCACAGATATATTCCTGTGATGAGCTCCTTTAGAAAATAAGTCGATAATACGTTGATCGTTCCCATGTGACGTCATGATATCGTCTAGAATGATCGACGTTTTGTAAGTCGGGTCAAGATAATCGCCCAGATTTGACGGGAGACCTTCAACAAAATGGATTTTAGGTTTGGCAGCAGACAATGCCAGACATTGCCACAAAACAGGCTGATATTCCCCATAGCAATACAGAATCATCTAAGGCGCTGCTTCGATGGCATCCTGCGTTAACAGCTTCTTCACAACTTGAGTTTTATCGCAACCTATCGCTCCCGCAATCACACAAGTAAAGGAATGTATCAACTCAGCATTCATTTATAGAAATGGAACAGATTTAAATATCACCCGCCTATAAACAGAAATGATGCAAATAAAACCGCACTATCAATCTATAGGATACATAATTGGCTTCATTTGAGCTAATGGACGAATGAATGTTTCTTAACGCTGGCACTCTCTTTTAAAAATAACTTTGGCCATTTGAAATGCCAAATATCCATCAGCTAGAATAGGTAGTTCTATGTCATATCGTTTCTCAATAAATTTATTGACCAATGTGTCGTTGAGCTGATAGTCACCCGTAAACAGGTTGACGATTCGCGACATCGACAGACCTTTAACTCTGTGTTATAGAAAATTCAAG
The DNA here is from genome assembly GCA_020650975.1 of Apostichopus californicus. NCBI lineage: Eukaryota > Metazoa > Echinodermata > Holothuroidea > Aspidochirotida > Stichopodidae > Apostichopus > Apostichopus californicus. The sequence goes on from JAIPMN010018046.1 coordinate 6,119, forward strand.
CAGTATTGACCATACACTGCTGAGAAGAATCCTTGTATCTTCTTCCTATTAACCTTCAGGTGTTAATCCTTTTTCCTTAAAAATGGTTCAAAAATCTGATGCACATGCTTCGGGAGGACGTCCAAAGGAGTTAATAAATTCTAGTTACTCATCTCCAGCGAACATCGCCACCCAATGACTTCCCGGTTCCCCTTTTATGTTGGTGTTTGCTATGAGGCACCATCATCTCTGGGTTTCACAGGAATGTAGTGTGGATTGTTGAATGGTACTGTGATGTGCTCTGCTAGGCGCTTTAACCCTATTTTAACAACGCGCAGTAGGGGAACGTGAGCATCCCCTACCCTCTGATGTTCGACTTTGTCACTGTACACGAAGAAACGGATGACCCTATTGTGTACATCCAAATCTACATCACTGACTGAAAATTCCTCAGTGCATATCTTGTTGTATAAGAAACCAAATATTTGACTGAGACCTTGAAGTTCGAGACGGGTTCCACAATTTACTGTCCCTGCAGTTTTTAACGAATGTTTTTTGAGATACAGTTTCACTTTAACAAACTCCTCTGTAGTTAAAGATTCGTGAAACGCATCTATAACGTCCTGGATGGTGTCTTACTATCCGTGGGGTATGCAGATTTCCCTTTCGTTGATACGCAACGCACAATTTGCTTTCGCCACATTATGCCAATTAAAAGGGTACTGGACTTCACAAATCGCCACTTCCCATTTACCTGATACAACAATAGGTTCCGCTAACTGCGTGGTAAAACTGGAAGGCGTGCTTTGTGGAAAGTAATGGTAGGAGCTGTTGCGAGGCAAAGTCACTTAAAATGTGATGCCATTATGTCTTGTTAACGTCAGTCACCCAACTTTTAAATTTTGCTGGGTAAACATGCACTTTGACGAAATAATCAGTTTGTCCTCCATGCTTTCGTTTCTTCAAAACTTTTGTAGCGACTTGTTCTACCCTTTTCGCGTTCCATAGCTCTACTTGCTGTTTACTACCAAGACTGCTCATTTGCATAAATAGTTTTGGCATTCCACTGGGCAGAATGCTACTAAATCCTGGCCGTAGAGAGAGTTGTGTTGTGCAGTGTTTGGTATAAGTAAACTTATGTATGTGTGGATTCGCGCAGCGTGGAGTAAGAAACTCTTCTCGTGTCTACACGCGAATAATTAGTAGTTGTATTTAACGTTTCAACCAGAAGATACCTCTTGTATATTCGGAGGAAGAGTTTTATTAATCAAGCGTTCATGACCATTTACCTTGGTAGGGATTTTGTATTTTATACCAAGGCTTGAACTTTATAATCGGGCGCGTGTTTCTTAACCGCGGCTGTACCATTAGTATTTAATATTCACGCAAGTGCCTCAAGTAAAGTTGTATTGCCTAACGTTAAGGCCTAGTTGCTTTGCCAGCGGTTAGGTTTATACAAAACCTACGTCGTACGGGACAGCAGTTCTAACGTCGTGAGCGATTTATCATCGAGAATCACTCTCCTTATTATGAATTGGGATGTTCTATTTATATAACATTGAATTCTTTTTAATTTTTTCCATACATACCGAGTAGAGTTTAATCCTTTAACTCTATAATAACCAACGACGTTAATAAAACTAACTCTAAACTCTCCTCGGAGGCAAATTGGCGCCCAATCTGGGCAGTATCAGTTCTGCGTAATTCAGTGCTCAGGTACCTGTATGTATACATGTACTATAGCTGTGTAGTACTGTATTATGTTTAAACTTGTTTGAATGCAATCCAAAATCTGACGTAGTAATAAGTGAGTTGTTGTGCTTCGTTGTTAAGATACTTTTTAAGAAAAAGTCACCCAGGAAAGAACCTGGGCACGAAAACCAAACTACCAAACGACTGATCCGCTCTCAGCCCCAGTCCCCTTGCATCGGGACTGTGACTGTGTGATCATCGTCGGGTGTGCATCACCATTCCCCTCGAAAGGGAACAGATACTACACATGATCTTAGCCAAAAGGCCGAGAAGCGTTGTTAAGGCTTCGTTGTTAAGATATGGGACACCTTGTCTACTGATGAGATCGTCAAGATTTGTGAAGACTTCTACAATGACAAAGTCATCGAACTGGCGAAACAGAGTCTTTCTCTGTCGCTATTCAAGAGGAATGGAAATACCCTAAAATATGTTTCGAGGAAAGGAGCCAATAAGAAGCAGGAAAATGTCGAAGACATTGTTACCAAACTTAGGGAAATCGAGGTGAGAGAACTACCCAATTTTTGTCGCACGTGACTTAAGTTTGGTGCCACAATCTGACATTTCCACAATTTTTAAGGAAATTCAAACAAATGTTTCTGGCATCAACTCAGGCATTAACTCTCATAAAAAGTCCGATGACCAGCTTCAACAAAAGTTCCTTAATCTGGAGGTAAGATAAGCGTCCCTTGAAAAGGGATTTACAACTGATGAGAGACCTCAACAATTGCGTCACACTTGCCTGAAAGAAAATGCGCATTCGGCTCAGTCATACGATCGTTGTCCTCAGGCTCAAAAGCGATGAAGGATACAAGCTACAGTCCAGGGGAAACTAAAACCACGTCTCCTTAGAAACCAACTTAAACACAATGGAAAATTCCTCTGAGAACGATCCAAGTTGGTCAACAATTGTCCGTGAACGAGGTAAGCGGAGATTTGTGCAAGGCAGTTACAAACAGAATATTAAAGCATCGAATAAGCAAAAATCAAGGAAAGAAACGTTGGTGGGCAAGGCTAGCGAAACTGGAATAGCAGCAGTAAAGCGACAACGAATCGCAAATGTTTTTGCTTCTAGGTTTACACCGAACCTGGAGCCTGAGGAACTGTAGACCTATCTTGAGGAAAAACCTATTCTCAGAGTTGCCTGTACACGGCTCAAGAGCAAATAGGCTGACTATTATAGTTCGTTTTTTGTCAGATCAATCTTTATGAATCCTGATATTTGGCCTGAAGGCATTTATTTCCGCTGGTACAGACCGAATCGCAACGTAAGGAAACCTGATGATGTCACGCAGCCCGAGGAAGCTGTCAACTAACGTGTCACCTATGGCTAATGGACATACACAAAACTTTGGTAATGAATAGTCGTTTTTGCCCCTTTCAACTGCCCTAACAAACTCACCTTAATTACCTTTTTAATGATACTAAAGCCCGTGTTGAACTATGCCTACAAAACAACAATTTTAAGTCCTGTTTAGATGGCATTGATGACCATCATACTCTAAATTCAAATTGTGGTTACTATGATCAAACCTCATTTTTGAATACTGTCAGTGGTTTAAAACATAATTTGTCTGTTTTTCTCATAAATATAAGAAGCCTTTCTAAGCATTACATTGAACTTATAGCATATCTTGAATGTCTATCCCCCGACTTTGATATAATAATGCTAACTGAAATAGGAAAATGTACTCACAGTCCTTCCCCAACTTATTACCTGATTATGCTTTTGAGTTTGTTTCTTCTGATTCCGAATGAAGTGGTGTTGGAATTTTTATTAAAAAGAAGTTCGTGAACAACATCACAATCAGGAAAAAACAAATAAGTCGAAACATGAGTTGTCAATGTCTCAATTGCCAAATCGAAGATGATCTGTGTGGATGTTGCATGTAATAGCCAGTGCTATACTTTTATAGTCTGTTATCGGCATCCCATAGGCAACATTAAACACTTTTTTGAGGCCCTAGAGGCTACAATGTTGTCTGTAAACACTGTGTGTTTTTGCTGGAGATCTTAATATTGAACTCCTAAAAGTCAACACTACCCCTGCAATTAATGACTACCTAAATCTTATGAGATGTAGTTTGTTAAGCCCTGCCATTACACTTCCAACTAGAATTACAGAAAACACTATATCTCTCATTGACCATATTTTCGTCCGTTTGCCAGCTGATCGTTTCACTGCGAACATTACCTCCGGCCACCTGTATTGTGACATAAGTGATCACTTAAATAAATTTATGTTTTATCGGCAATACTGTCAAAACACATATAAGTTAAGACCAATGGTTACACTATACACCAATAGAAATTTGTATTACTATGTTCAGTGAGTTGAATCTACTGACTTCTCGTATACATATGCTCTTTCAAATGTTAACCATGCCTATAACGTACGCTTTTATTTTTAAACTTTGTACTTTACATGACGCCAGTTTTCCTAAAGTTAAACAGCTGTCTAGAAAGAAGTTATGGGATAAACCATGGGGTACATCGGATCTTAAAAGGTCAATTTGTCACAAAAATATCCTTTATCGTAAGTATATTGATCATGCGTCTCCTGAAAGACGTGCAAATCTTGCAAAGTATAGATGCATCCTTAACAAATCTATTAGATATGCTAAGTCTTCCTATTACAGAAGTATTCTTTATGCTAATAAATTCTCTCCTCGAAAAACATGGGCTTACACTAAACGAACTCCTAAATAGAAAAAGGAAGAGTAGTCCAGTAATTAATAACTTTGATCACAACAATACATCGATTAGTGATGACGCTGGTATTGCCAACGCTTTTAACGACTACTTCATAAATATAGGAGGAAAAATTGGAGAAAATATTCACTGCAACTCTGACGCTAACCAGTTTATGTATACTGGTTCGCCGCAAACCATTTTTCTTTCACCTGTTACCGATGAAGAAATACTCAAAGGGATCAACTCTTTGACAGATGGTAAATCTCTCGGTATTAATGGAATCACTCCTAATGTCTTGAATCAGTTTGTCATGTCATTGTCCCCATTTTGTCTTATATTTTCAATCTTGTGCTCTCCTCTGGTATCTACCCTGATGGCCTTAAAGTAGCTAAGGTTGTCCCGATTTTTAAAAAGGGTGATCACAAACTTCCTGAAAACTATTGCCCTATTAGCTTGTTACCATGTTTCAACAAAATACTTGAAAGAATAATTGAAAAACGTCTACGTGATTATTGGGATAAGAATGATATCCTCTCTGATTTTCAGTTTGGCTTCAGGAAAGTTCTAACCCTAGTCATGCTATTCTACATTCTACATTGTATTCGCTCATACTTAGACAAGGGCGAAAATGTTCTTTGTCTTTACTTTGGCGTTTGATACCGTCGATCATAAAATTCTCCTTAAAAAGCTTTATGCATACAGCATTCATGGAATCATGGGAATGCATATGATGTCATGTTCAGCTACCTATCCAATAGAAAACACTCAAAACAGTGTATGTATGCTAATGGTATTTTATCTGTACAGTATTATTAATACTGGCGTTCCTCAGGGGTCAGTATTGGGACCATTGTTATTTCTTATTTATGTCAACGATATTAGTAACGTAATTCATAACGATCATCTGAGGCTCTTTGCTGACGACACCAACGTGCTTGTCCATGACACAAATTGTGCAAACCTTCATTCCAAGGCCAAATCGACTTTAGGGAAACTAAAATATTGGTTTGACGCGAACAGACTTACACTACACCTTGGCAAAACCAATTACACAGTATTTCACTGTAGAGAGCATGATTTCAATCCCTGCCCAGATTCCTTTACTCTTAATAATACTCAGATCTGTAGAACAACTTGTGCCAAATACTTGGGGGTTCTTATTGATGATAAACTGATCTTCAAGCCACATATAGATGAGCCTTGCAACAGCCTTATCAAGTACACATGCATTTTCTATTGCCTTAGATGTTCACTTCCACTCACCGTTGCTCTCCAGATTTGCTATGTTCTAGTCTACTCTACTATATCCTACGGTGTGGAAACGTATGGTATGACCAATATTTCCGTTCTGAAGCCTTTACAAGTTCTACATAATAGAATTCTAAAAACGATCACGTTCAACCACTGGCGTTTTCCTACTAATACAGTACTCACAGTACTCTACTCAATTGGTGTCCTCAAAGTCAACGATGTTCATATTTTCAAAATGTGTACTTTTGCTTACAAATACGTTAACAGTGCACTGCCTCGTGTCTTTCGACCCAAGATTTGGGTCAGATATCCCAAACGTCACGAGAACAAATGTACTATTCTCTGTCACTAGACAACGCTCTAAACATGGAAAGTTTCTGCTAGACGATTACTGTTATTAAATATGGAATAATCTCCCAACTGGTATTAGACAATCGAAATCATGTGCTTCATTTAGGTATCAACTAAAGAGTTATCTAACTTCCAAGTACCGTGATTGATATTATTGTACATTTTTTTTTTGTACATTTTTTTTTCTTTCTTACTTCGTTGTGTTGTTTTTCTTTCTTTTTCTTTAGGATTACTAGCTTTGATAAACATTTTATGTGTTTTCTAGTAACCTGTATATGTCATTACTGCACTGTTTTTGTTTGTCTATGTATATGCGAAATATATTAACTGAACTGAACTTATTGTCTCCCCAGGGCTGGCTGTAGTAACATAGCTACCCGGGGTCGCGCCTCATCCGTTTCCTTAGGAAGGACCTTCAAGCTAGATGCCTATCGGAGCAAGTAAGAAACACTAGGGTAAGTAAACATTACCATATCCCATTGATACCCTAATCTTTCTCTACTCCAAAGAGGGCGCTCTCATCCACATGCACAATCTGTAATTCGTATTCATAAAAATCACCCTCATTACCTTCACCACCCTAATCTTACACTTTGTATACGGGAATATGTTTGGGTTTCCTTTCTACAATAATGAAAATCTCCAATTTGGCAAATATCCCTTTCCAAAGTGTAGTTTTGATTTGAAATTCTGATTCTGTCTTAATTAAATCAAATTAAATTTAAGATTGTCATTCGTTTTCCGTGGACCGGAAGAGTATAACGTTTGCCACACGATCCCTTCATTTTCTTTTGTCACGTCTACTGGTCGCATTTTAATATATATGTGGTAAGAGCGATTGTTTACAATGGGTAGAACGTCGATATATTTTAGAGAATTGTGATGGGTAAAGTCTTTCCACATCCTCGATATTAAGATGCGGTTGAACCTTTCTACGACAGAAGCTTTTGCTTCGTTATTGGTAGTAAAATAATGAATGTTTTTATCATTTAAAATCTTTGAACGTGTTTATTTATAAAATTCCCCATCCCTGTCAGTATGAATTTGAAGTGGCGTCCTGCCCGAGGAAAACATACGTTTTATGGCATTTAAATATCGTTCGGCCGGTTTTGTTTTTGAATGATATCCCAAGGCTAATTTGGATAAAATATCGATACAAGTAACATCGATAGCAAATACTTAAAACCAGGATTATATCTCGAAAGAGAACTTAAGTCAACCAAATCCACCTCCCACTGGTGATCCATCGCAAAGACTACCACTCTGTTGCTGGGGAATCGCTTTCTTAAGCTTTTATGAAGCGTATGTATAAGTATTCTGTTGTCTGAACCAGTCGCTGACTTCTTTTCGGGTAAGTTGGTAAACCCCTTAAACTTTGTTAATGCCTCCATAACTAGCAGGATGACTTAAGTCGTTGTAAATTGTAAGGAATTCTCGCGTTGCGCTGTCATGGTGACAACAAAATAATTGTCTATGGCGCCAATCGCATAGATAAATAGGAAACGGTATTGGAACGGTAGTTATATCAAGGGTAAGGGCGGAGAAGGGGTGAAATGAAACTTTTTCATTGAAGGAACATATAACACAGAAACGGAAGAATGAAAAAGACTTGTTTGTGACATATTATAATTTTGATCATTTCTCGTTATCTTTAAACGTACATCGTAGTTGTTTAGGTATCGGATGTAACAGTTACATATTGTTTGAACTTTTATTAGGCTTTTACACTTATTTTAACTTAGATTAGAATCAATTTTTGCAACATGTTTAACTTTAACATCTCTGTTCTTAAATAATGTTTATCTTTATATATTGCAGTATAAACACTGTGATATACTTGCCATGCTTCGTGTGAAGAAATATATACATTTAATGCACGAAAACAAACCAAAAACTCGTTTTCAAATATAGTTTTATTGTCCAGGACACCAACAACAGAATCCAAAATCATATTTAAGGATTTTTCATCTGAAGCCGTAATACACCAATCATGCTTCATCTGATCCGGGTGGTCTACACTGCACCCATAGCATGTGTCTTTACAAAACATCGATTAATGGCAAACCAACGAACTTTGCAGATGGTTTTTTAGCAATACAATTTAGGCGGTGTTTCTACTCTATGTCTTGGACTTCATCCACTCTAATAGACTCGTACTTATTGAATAACATCTTGGGGTTACATCTATGAGATAGACGTTGCTTCCGAGTATTAAGCCTAGATAAGAAATTGCAGAAAATAATCTCTCCTCCCTCAAAAATTACTTCCGTTTGCAGATAGTCAAAGTGATAACTTATTTAATAGCATCATAGACGACCTCAACCACACTCAACAAGAGGGGCCTTTGATAGGACTGAAACTTGCTAACTTGATCGGAAACCTTTTAAGGTTTCTCTTCCTGATACAATATGGTTAAGAAAGTCTTTCCAGTACGGTAAACATCCTAATATTTAATCTACAGGTCACTAACGTCATCAAGCCTATTTGGGACTTTTTACAGCCTAGTACAAAATCAGATGACCTAAAACTTGATAAAGTACAGTCTTTCAAATTAAAGCATTGATTTCTGTTGTGAGAAACTCAATGACATATTCTAGCTTCAAAAGCAACACTAGATACAGAATACCTTTTTGACTAAGCTCACGGATACATCAGCTTATTTAACTTCTGGCAATGAGCTAAATCTATTCAGAACAAAGCTTATAAAACCAGAATTCAAACTTAAATTCAAAATTTTTTGTAGCAAAAGTGTGGAATCAACCACAAAATTGTTTGGAGGTAACGTGTCCCAGCAGGTAAAGGACGTTGCTGAAACGGTAAAATCAAGTTGCAAGTGCCACTATATACTGGCAACTATATAGATGTAATGGAGGCTACAGAGGTTTAAACCACTTGGGTCACGGAAGAGAGGTCCAGATCCAGCCGGTAACCAATGACCTTCTAATTTGAAGAAGTTCAAATAGGTGAGCTACAGGTTAGTTCTACCAACGAAGGAACTTCTGCGTAATTTACGGCTGTTCGAATAAAAGAGTTCATCGTAAATTGGAAAGCATTAACGTCTGATAACACTCTTTAAGAGTTTGTAAACTGGTTGCAAGGTATGGTTTGTAGATTTTCATATTCTCCACCATATGGAAGAAACTCCATGGAGGAACTCCATGTGGAAACTTATATTAAAAAGTTACTTAACAAAGGAGTTTTAGAGCCAGTTGATCATGGTCTGCTTCGTAATTTCTTTAGTTTTTCCTACTGTTGCCTTGTGGGCTAAATTCTTACTTGATGTTGAGCCTTTGATTCCTATATGTCATTTTGTTTCTGTAGAAAGCGAGCACAACATACTATATCAATAAACCAAACCAATCATTTACATTCCACCTGATCTATTATTTAAAGCTTTTAGTCTTGAGAGTCCATTTGGGAAACCCCAATAAACTGGGTGCAGCTTACGACATGTATATCAGGTTTCAAGAATAAATTTACGAGAAGATAATTATACGAAAGTAAGATTTTGAATACAATCTTCCGTGTTGACGTCACAGATCACCTTCTATGGTCTACTCATTGTAAGAATCGAGGGAGTTTGAGACAAGATATTGAGATTGTGTTTTCAACGAACAGTCTGGAATATGTTGTCTCTTTAAGGTAATTCTTACATTGTCTGCCGCCACATTATCCCACTAAAATTGGATATGAGGAACTAACTTACGAAACTTGTCAGTTAAATTGGAAAAGTACCCGCTGATTGCAGCAGTTTGTCTGGTAATAAATATTTCAAAACGTTTTTTATTGAGCAAGTACGGGAAGAACTGTTTTCTTTGTCACTTAAATGGAATAGAAACCGATGATTGCAGTAGTATTTCATAACGTTCATTGGATATTGAGCAAATATAATAGCTAACAATCGAAATCAATCATCTATAAATAGACGCCAACATAAAACATTATTTAGCTTGATAATGAGACTCATACGGTATAGGTCGTGTCCGTTCATATCAGACAGACAGTATAGTTTGCCAATAAACCATCTACCAGCCGTATCATTGCTGGTAGCGGTAGATTGAGGTCGCTGACGTCACACACAAATATACATCGTTCTTCCTTTATAGGCACTGCCATTAGTGTTCACAACAAGGACTTCACGAGGTAGGGGTGGCATTACCACTTAGTTGCGCTGTTGGGAGCTAGTTAGTGCATATTTTGTTTAGACTGCATATTACTGTTGTATATTATCAATGTTCTTTGTATTTTGTATCATTCATTGTATTGCTCACCGCAGATATGTAATTTCCTTCTGGGACTCAATAAAGTTTACTTACTTACTAATTACTTACTTAACCTTTTTACTGCAATCATGTGTATCGCATATATTCCCTTACGAAGGGACTCGTGGCATCTCGTTTGACGTAACGCCATCGTGATCACACAGTTGTAAGGTCTCGTTGTAAGTGGACTTTATATTTAAACCATCTTACTATGTATTTGACAAGGACTTAACTTTGAAGTCGTGTGATTGACATCATCCATTCTATCCTTTCCATCCATTCCATTGAAGGGATAATAACATGTACTAAACAACACTTTTAAGATATGTATAGCTGACATATGACTAGCCGTTCATATGAAAACGATGAACTTCAATCCACAGTATCATATATCACAACGATCATAATAGAAAGTACAATAATTGCTACACATTTCGAACATTTCGAAAATGGTTTTAAAACTCCATCTGAGGTAGCATCATCTTCATATAGGGAAGGCCTAAACTTGGTCGGGTACCCCCACTTTTCATGCATGGTGCGGCGTGGTGGTCCTGAAAGAAGACTCTTGCTGTGGCCGCGGCATCATTTAAAATTGTCCATTTCAGCGTTGTTTTAATCTTAAAAATATGAAATGATGTCATTCTTAGTGGTTTGGTTTCTCTCTCTTTCTCTCATGCTTACTCTTGCAATAGATCCTGTTCCAGTATAATGTCCGTACTATGTTCGCTTCATACTGTTATCAAACGGTTTCGTTCTATGCAATAGAAATTTTAGTTCTTCGCACAAATATGAAGTATGAACAATGTTTTTATAAAAGATCCGGTGACAAACTTCTAATATAGGCAGCATTTCAGTTCCTTGTTTTGAATCATTTACCAGCATATGTTTTGTTGTTGCTGTAAAACAAAATCTGTTGTACAACATTTTTCTTTGTTTTAATGTTATTTTAATAATAACAATTTAATTTTACCGTAGATCAAACGTATTGCACACATGCAAGTGACTAATAGGATTATTTATATAACATGATATTCAAACCGCAATTTGGACTAATTAGTTGCATTAATAACCACCAAATGATAAAGTATAATTTGCTGGAAACTTGCCATACTACATCAAAGCCTGTAGCAAACCATCACCGACACATCAACTCTGGAAACATTATATATCTAATATTAACAACTGATGCAGAGAGAGTTGAACATGCAACAATTGGAAAGTGTAGTGTGTGTGATTTCCTTAAAATACGTAATGGTACCACAACTTTATACAATAAAAAGGAGAGTAGTGAATGATATCTGATCAACATAATTTGCATAAATGACTTTCAAGTGTGTCGATCCTAGTAAGCTGATGTGCCAGACCNNACCCCCCCCCCCCCCCATCGCCTCCTTAACGGATAATAATATGGTGATGCCCCACCCATAATTGACAGTGGGTGCATCATCAAAAATTTGGTTCAGATAATGTTAATAATTTGTTTCAAATTATCTAAAGTAGCACATGCACAACGAGGTTTCAATATTGATGATATCTGTGTGAAATAGCCGCCACCCAACCTGCGCACCACCACTTCGCTTTAGATCAATAGCTGAAGAAACTGAAATAGACTCGTCATCCTGCGTCGAAGATAGAAATCGTATCGATAACATTTGCGAGAATAAGAACAACGATTTATTGCCTTTGCTACTGACCCAGTTCATTATTAATATTTCAGTATTATTTCATGACAGTAAATTTACGAAATTTAAACTTGCAACATGGGTCTGTTACTAAAGAAACTACCAACCTGTGCCTAGCTCCTGAATAGATACAGTACTGTCTTCGAGATTGGATGGCAAAATTTATAGACGAATGAACCATGATCAGGAAGGTGGTAATTAATTTCCATTGTCACTGGTTGTGGTTACTGCCGAGGGATGAGAAGTAGTGCAGTCCTTGCCTTTATTCATTTCATACCACCAGCCAAGAATCAGAGGAAGACTAATGAAGCATACGACAGCATCAAACACGAAAACAAGTGGGGTGGATCCAAATAGATCATGAATGGCTCCTAGAAACAAACAATGTAAAAGAATTATATATGTAAATCTCCATTTTGTCACAGTTACCGAATTGAAAGTTAAGAACTTGAATGAATATGTAATCTTATGCATATCAATATATAGATACCTATAATTCGAAGAGAGTCCACGTACCAGATAATCTACTTCTCGACCAGTTTCGTTCTTCTGGGACTCACCATGCGAATGTGTACAGTAATACTAGTAAAAAGGCAAGTCCCCATTGACGGTCCGTAACCGACTCTGCCAGCATAGCGATTTGAAATGTTATTTGATTAAAGTACCCTCTCGGACTGCAATACTGTCGTTATGCGTAAACTATGTTTAATTAGAATGCGCGATATTTACTCCGTCGATTAGATTGTGGGTCTATATTACGTCATCGAAAAGAAGTTAGTATGGTATTGCAAGACTTCCTGTAAAATTTTCGACCACATAGTCCGGTTGCGAAGTTTAGTAATGGTATGTATAGCAATGGAGTATTGTCATTTGTTTGTCATTGTTAACTCGATATTTGGTCGAAGTGTCAACCGAAACGACTTATAACTTTGGCAAGTCTGACAATCAGGGCTGGTCTCCACGACGTATTATAGACCCAAAAATTACCAACATAAACACAGAATCTACCTTTGAAATCGGGGAGATGCTTTCCTAAAAACATCGTATTGTTTCATCATACTTCTCATACTTACCGGAAGCAAATCCTCCAAATTGTACACCGAGCCCATCACAGATGTTTGAAAGGACTATAGCTTGTTGAAAATGTCTACTACACACCGCTGTGGGCAAAAGGCCAACCATGACGCTATTGATAACGCCCAGACAGAAGCCGCTTACAAACGTCAAAACAGTCAGCATATATTGACTAGTAGACAAAGCGCAACCCAGTAGAGAAATGCCGTTTATAAAACTTGGTACAAACCATCCAGTTATTGAATTTATTTTCCCGTAATGAAACAACACTACCACTGCTACTTTCCCGAAGAAACCTCCCATGCCTCCGGAAGTCGAGAGCAAAACAGCTTGGTCAGTTTCAAGACCAGCTGATGTTCCTAGAGATACCAGGAAAAATGCCCAAGAAATGAAGACATAGCATGTTAAAAGCTCTACAATGCAGTATATTGCAAAAATTGGATGGTGAATGAGGGAATCGCACCAAAAGAAATACGAAGAGATGACTCCTGAGTTGGACGATGTCTTTTCCACAGGAAGTTGATATCGCCTTTCATTTTCAGAAGGGTTTGTTTTAGTACCATTCTGAATGTCCCGAGGTTCTCGAAAAGCGACGCCACATGCCACTAGATTCCAAAGAACAGCTCCAAATAAGACAAGTGATATTTGTTGACCAAAATGGTCTCTGAAATATTGGAGAAGAAGAGGAAGTAAAGCCAATCCAATATAATTGAAGGTCAATGAGACAGAAATCATCAACAGATATTCTTCCTTGAAATGGTCTTTAACCAAAATATAGGCTGTCACACTCATTAGACCAAATCCGATTCCTATCGAAGATAAACAAAAATCAGGGTTACACTGCATGGTAGGCATATATTATAAGACACACGGTTAGAGCCCTAAGCCCAGGCCTTACTCTATAAGCCTATTGTCAAATACGATTTCCACTCTAAAAAATCAAATAGGTTGATGAACACAAAATTGGGTAAATGTTAACCCCTCATTGCGACACAAAACTGTTGGATAACCCGCTATTGTGTTGTTGTGCCGGATTTACATTTACCCACTAATTTGGTTACTTTTACACAACTTAAGCGTGAAATAACTCTTTCTTGTGGTGCTGTATGGGATTTACATTTACCACTACTTGGGGTGCTTTTACACTAGATTCGGATCAGATCTCGACGTCAGGACCTGATCCTGTCGTCAGGAGCACGACTGTAGTGTTAACACAGTTCAAATCCGGATCTGTTCCTCTTATTTTGATGCTGGCAGAGACCAGGATCTGATCCGGACATCGAGATCAATTTTGAATGTAAACATTCCGCATCGACAGTGACTCGAGATATCCGGTGACCGCATTACGTCACATGCATTCTCGTTTGAAATTCCAGTCCTGTATAATGCATGTACTAATTACAACGTAGATTGAGTGCGTTTGGGCCGTACATAGCGTAGTATTGTCACCCTCACGCCATGCAACAATGGCAACGAAAGTTTTGGAGTATGCGTACTACGCGTTCCGCGGCTGCGCATGACACAATTCCAATGAGATTTTTTTAACCAACATCCTGTGAAAAGCGGGGGAGTATCAGACCACGACTCAGGTGTAAACGCGTCCGGATCAATTCATAAGTTTACCCCATGGAGATATGATCGTCTGATAACATCAGGGGATCTAATCCGGATCTAGTGTAAAAGCGGCCTTGGTTACTTTTACACAATGTACATTACGGTCAAGCTTGTCTATAGAAAAACAGTCCTCAAATTCACTAGAGCATAAATAACGTGTTACTTGATAGCATAAACTATCCCATGTACTGCCATTAGGCTTCATCCTTGAGCACACCTAATTAATTGACCAGCCCCCATATGATTGTAAACATGCACAAGTGTTGCATTGGCCAGCACTACTTTTCTGTGTGAAGACAAATTTGGCTTGATCAATGAAATAGTACATTGTGTTTAATTATGAATTTGTGCACATGATGGTTCAGTATGGCTAGTATTACCAAATCGAGTATATATTCAATCTCCCCTGTTGTTGGCCAGGACTCCGGTGGTATTTGCTATGCAAGGACGATCGTACTTAATGTTGTTGTGAAATTACCCTTAATTGTGTTGCTGTGCGGGATATACATTTACCTGCTATTTGTTAACTTTTAAACAATTAATTAAGGTGTGAAATTACTCTTTACTGTGTTGTTGTACGAGACTAACACTTACCACTACTTGTTTACTTTCACACATGTAGGTGCGAAATTACCATTCATTGTGTTGCTCTGCGGGATATACATTTACTCGCGAATTGTTTACTTTTACACAATTTATTAAGGTGTGAAATAACTCTTTACTGTGTTGTTGTACGAGACTAACACTTACCACTACTTGTTTACTTTCACACAATGTAGGTGTGAAATTACCCTTATTGCGTTGCTGTGTGGGATATACTTTTAGACACTCGTTGGCTTACTATTACACTAAATATATAGACGTAGAATTACTACCTTCCGTGTTGCTGTGTAGTATTTACACTTTGAAACCTTTCGTTGATTCTTTGGCATACTGATCACTTTGGAACAGTTGCTGTAAATTTACAGAATGATTATGTTTATGAGCTACACAACACAATTTGGTTTTGTTGTACAAAGTCCAAGTTTCTCAGTATTAATATAATGGGTATGAAACTTCACTGATAAAACATGTAGAAACATTAAATGCATTCTTTAAAAACATGAACTTTGTGAAAACTTCATTCCATGAACGTGTGATAAGAATAATCAGTTCACATTAGCTGACTTTTAACTGAACACATCAGTTCACTTTTAACTGAACACATATACAACTCACAGGATGTTACCGAAGTTTTCATCAATCTCTATTATAGATTACCGCAAGACTGCGTCTGTCCTTTCAGCCTTTGGCAATTCACTGGCAGTGACACATGCAGGCAGGCCATAGCATATAGCCACAAGTGAACTAGTACTGAATGTTACTGGTATAACTATAACGTAATCGTTGTAGGAAAGCTCCAGGAGTAACTAGGCACAGCATATAGGCTATATCCAATTACTAGGATAGGAAAGTAGAATTCAACTAAAGTAATGGTGATAACAAACTTTTTTGGACTGAGATGACAGTCTGCTATTGCTGTTTGTCTCTATAGGCATAACTGCTAATAAAGAAATTGCTAATTATATTGCAACTAAGAGTCCTTGTACCTTCTAAGCAAATGACGATGAAAATTAAATGTTTGTGGTAAATTTATGCATCCTTTTTGATATGTGAGTCACCATGCATCACCGAAAGCATCTGCGAGTTACAATATGGAGAATAATTTATAAAAAAGGAAAGCAATATATTATTACAGAAGAAAGAGACTACTTGTAAGTAGACAAGAATGTACTGTGGCAGACTGCTAAAAATGCTGCAATACACGTTGATGGGCCTACATCTATGATGGTGCCTTGTTTTATTGTAACTTTAATATTCTGCAATAACTTTAAATAAAGTTGAAACTTCGAAGTTCGAGCAGGCCTACAAATGCAAAATGAACTGCGTACTAATGTATCGACATCTGCACGTTGTAGGTACAGGGAGTTTTGATGAGTTGATCGTGGTGAAATTTCTGCAAGATCAAAGCATGGGGAAGCACGAGGGCGGTTGAAAGAGTTCCAGGGCGGTGAAAGTCGGTTAAAGGAGGGGCAGGGTGGGCGAAATGAGGGGCGGGCCGACCGCCCCTGTAAAAACATGGGTCACACAATAAATGCAGTTGGTGTTAAGTCAGGACGCAAAATGTTTCTCTAGTAACATTGTCACTCGTATTACTTCGATTCCCTTTGATTTTGTATACAGACAGCACTAAGCGGCTTTAGTAAAATTAGTTGAATAGTGCAGTGTTTTTATACTTGCAATATCTAGACACTCCTTTTATTTGATCTCCAACGTTCACGGCATATGCACATCTATTTAAGGAGCTCGATTAAATCAGTTGAAAAGTACAGTATTTTTAAGCTGGCATTTTACCTAGACGCTCTTTTTTGTCATTTACGTGCCAATGCACAGCTATGCACATAAGGTTGTAAGTGTTGTAAAGTTAAATATAAAGTCGTATGGAGTTACCAGTATGATGGAAATAATTAGCCATCTTACTTTGACCGGTGCAACAAAGGGTATAGGTAAATTGTTATGACAAGACGAAGAATTAAAAGTAAATTATGTGTTCACTTTGGAGTATAGCATATCCTAACATACTTTTGGGAACGGAGTGGTAAAACGTATGAGAATCAAACGATTTTTGGTTGAATCCACCGTCTTATTGATCACCGTGCAGTATTTGCAAACTACGTACATCACCTATATGTTCAAAACTAGCACATCTTTATGTTCAAAACCAGCAAACCGATATTTTCGAAACTACTGTACAGTGGCTGTTGGTTCAAATCTAACGTTGAAGTTAATCAGCAGCGTATGTCTCTGATGTTTTCAATTGGTCTTCGGCATGTCAGTATGTTTAGCCGTCGGCATACCAATATAA
This sequence comes from Apostichopus californicus, assembly GCA_020650975.1. Taxonomy (NCBI): domain Eukaryota; kingdom Metazoa; phylum Echinodermata; class Holothuroidea; order Aspidochirotida; family Stichopodidae; genus Apostichopus; species Apostichopus californicus. The sequence goes on from JAIPMN010018046.1 coordinate 23,680, forward strand.
AAGAATGACACGCTCATTTATCATAGAAAGCAAGGAATTAATGACAATTTCAATGTTACCCTGGCTACCGATTCAAGTTTCGTACTGGATACATAATACGGGACGCCATCTTCAACATGTTTCTGAACATGTTGGTATAAATTCTGCAATTTATTTTAATTGTGAAACGAATGACAACGCCGATGAACGTCTGTAGGTTCAAACAAATCCTTATGCGTTTCTCAGATTGAGTAGAACTGTTTATATAATTGTATATTTCTGATATACTGATATTGAAACAAATATGGTGATGTTAACGTTAGAATGATGATGTGAACTAGTAATATGCTGATATTTTCCCTGACATACGGTATTGATGCTCTTTCCTGTTCTTGCTAACGATATTAAACAAATAGCGGTCCGTAGTCTGTCAGTGATTGACTGATGGTATATTATTATTTACATACTCACCAGATGAGACGTATGCCAGTAAGAGTTGCCAAGGAGATCGTACATAGATTCCACAATAAATGTATGATAATCCTGTCAATACAGCTCCACATATCGCAGTTGGCCTCTTCCCAAATATACTTGCGAGGGACGTTGTAACAGGAGCTAGAAAGAGAGAAGCTTGTGACAGGGGCGTCAATCCCAAATGAAAAGTAGCGGAAGGTGGATAAATGACTGAACATGGATAAAGTGAGCGCCGTAGTCGCAAAGCCTTTATCGGGTGGGGTCCAGAGACCCGCCTTATGGCCCTTGATGGGGTCCAAGGACACAGCCCCGACAGGGTTCAGGGGGACTCACTTCTAGAAATCTTCAAGTTTGCTTCTGTTTGGTCCTTGAATTGATATGCCAGTAAAAAAATACATTTTAACAAAAGTCACATCTCACAGTGATTAGACTTAAATCAAGAAAGACAAATATTTAACATCCGGGTGTCACTTAGGACCTTTATCATGGAAACTTAAACCAAAAGGGAAACATTCTTAAACTTTGCACACAAGAACAAAATCATTTTGTTATACAACATATGTCTACAACATGAATACATATGGTATGATAAGTACATTTAAAAGCGCTACTGGGTTCACGCAGGTTAAATCTTAGAAGCTCTCTACATTTATTGTTATTCTAACAAAACTCGTGAAACCAAACCAAACGCATGGTCAACGCATCCGCGATTGTACATATACCGCGTGATGAGTGTTCCTTTTGGACGCAATTCCTTTAATACGTGCCTAGAATCTGGAGGTAGCACACTACTGACTAATGAACTCAGAAGAAATTATAAGAACATTTCGCCAAGACCAACTGAAATAGCGCATTCTCTCCAGGCGTTCACATTATCGTAGGCCTACTTTCATTTAGAAAGTGGAAATCTCAGGTTGCAGCAGAAAGAGGGGCGTGCCTTCCCCCCACCCCTCCCACATGATTGACGCACCTGGCTTGTTGCTTCAAATAAAGTAAAAGTCCTTGTAGTGTCTCACAGCTCATAATCAATTGTGTCACAATATTCCACTCTTTCAAGATTTGGAGTATCTTAATTCCCTAAATAGGGCAAAGAAGAATATGGAACAGAAAAGAATTAAATAATTCTGACTTTTCTTGCACTTGAATTCAACATGTGCATGCATTATGTTTTCCTTGCCATCACCCAACAGACAAAGATAACAATAAAATGTCGACAAAAGCACAGCAATTATTTTTCTTCAATACTCACCCATTATGCATGATAATCCATTTTGTAACGAGAAGATCCAAGCAACAGTGGCATGTGTGGTCGATAGCTGAAGAACCATTTCATCGAGCAAAACTCCATTCGACTTTAAACATCCGGATACGAGAAACGAACGAGCACAGCAGGCCACTAAGACGACCCATTTATCCATTGTATCTTTCGATAATGGTAACGGAGAACTCAGAATTGTGATGACTTTTCACTCTCATGCATGCGTTGTGCGTATACTATATGTCATTTATGTTATTAAATATTGTTGAAAGCTTCGTCGTAACACGGGGACGTGATTTCACTCTACGCATGTACAAAATTCTTCTCAATGACACGTGACAACTCCACCCATGTTTGTTGCAGATACTGGTCATCCGTATTAGTCTTGCTAGATAGTCAAATAATGATGTATAATAATATGTTATAATATTGTTTCAGTGAAGACTAAGTATAAGACTAAGAAAGTCGAATAATGGTGACTAATATTGAAAGTTCAACGAGCATTTCACTGCCACGTTTCAAAAGCATTTTTCTTCATGCACTGAGACATTCTTTGTGTGTGCGTGTGTGTGTGTGTGTGCATGTACAGGTGTGTTCTGTATTTATAGCCGTGTGTGCCTGACAATGGCGTAGGACCTCTTGCGAGGTCAATCAGGGGTAAACTTCTTTATTTGATTTGAATGGCGTAGCTAATGCAACATACTTTGTATACAGTAAACGACTATTGCGGTACAAACTCGACGTTCAAAATCAATTGATTGAAGCAAAACCAAGCAGTACTTGTGCTAACAAGTACACTTTCATTACAATTAATATTATACTTTTCCAGCTTCATTATCTATATTGAAATTGTGTGTGTGTGAGAGGCTTTTTTTTCTTTTTCCATGGAGCTTTTTCCATGGAGCTTCAACCTTGATGCAGCCTATATTTTACAAGACTTAGTATTAACAAGATCGTGAAATGTTAGGCTGTAGTGATTTTCGAAACCATTGAAACATCGTTCATGACCAGCAGCCTCTTGTCATGTCATATCCTCGGTGTGTCCTCCAGCTTGATATCATATCAGTGGCCACCCTATGTACAAGTCTGTCTGTTACTCGATTACATTGGATGTTAAAGATCTGCTCTATTGGCTCCAATTATAGTACGCTATAGCTAGGAAAGTTTTGGGATTACGTAATCGACCAGCCATGGTCGTAAATTGACCTCGGGCTCTACAATTAGCCTGCGTAGCTTTTAACACCATTGTGCTCTTTGTGTAAACACTGTGTGGAAATATGTCTACAGTTAAGTTAATCATACAGCGTTCACACAAAGACCCTCATACAAGAACCAATATGTGGCAGGCATTGCAGGCTAATTGGTAATCTCAAGAAAAGTTTCCATCATAGCGTGCTATAGTTGGGGTCTATACAGCAGACCTTTAAAAGCCAACTCACTGGTCCGCACTTGTGTTACACCCATAGAGCAGTATGTAATGTAGTAAAGATGAAGTAGTATACCGCCACCTCTCTGTTATTAACTCTAGATACCGTGTTGGACGATGACGGACAGATTTGAAGATTATAATATAGTACGTAGATCATCATAACACACGTCTCTTGTTTGCTTTCTGCCACTTTGTTCATTCTATATACATGCTCGTACCTAACACCGAAGGATATCACATAGTATATATAAGACTAGAGGGCGGACTGCCCAAAATAGCTGTGCCAGCATTGAGATTCCGTCGCACATAACCAAACCGGGCAAATCGCGCTAGATGTGAACGTCGTCTGCTCACTGTTTACCTTATAGACAAGTGAATCCTTGGCTTAATTTAGTTTAGTAAGAAAAGGATCAGGAAGGACAGTGTCTTCTTAAAAATACCCAGAAAATCCAAGAACCAAAACCTTAAAAATTCAAAAGAAAGTAGTCTTTCACACTACAGGAAATACCTCTATCAAGAGCATTATTCTAGACAGGCTATTCCACTCATCCACAATTCTCGGCGAGAAGAAATTTTTCCTGACATCCAACATACCTGAAAATATAGTTCCCATAAGGGTAAATAATAACCGTTTCTTTCCTCAAAACAAGAGGAAATACTGTTTTTCATTCATAATTTGTGTATTAAGTTAATTAATGTCTAAAGGGGCATTTTTTCGCGCCCAAATCTGGAAGGGGCGGGGGAGCGGGGATGGGGAGGGCGTGGACCTGAAGTGAATGATATTGTCATAGTCTTGCTATGGCTAAAGGAAAGCATTTTACGGTCATTTAACTAGAAAATTTAATTATTTGCTTGAAAACTCTCTAGTTGGAAAAAAGTGGGGGTCACCCGCCCCCTTTTGAGAGACTTTTGCTTATGTAAGGAAATGCATACATCTTAAAAACTAAGTAGACAGCACCACATGGGTTTAAATGACCGTTCTCTTTCCAGAACATAGGGAAGAACAATGCGTACAATAAACATTTGCATCAAGCTCATCTCAAGTTGTATAATTTGGCATAAAGTGAAACCGTGGTGGGAATTCTTTGCAAATATTTGTCTTGGCTGGAACACTAGAAACCCATAATCGCACCGACGTTGGTCTGGGTAAATTGCATGGTGACTAAACCTTTAACTAGCTATAACAGGATCACTGGTACGACAGGTGATATCAATAAGCATATTACTGCAGAATATCACAAATCTGTTGCAGCCAAACGCCACGAATTCCTCTCAGCTCAAGGCAGGAACACAAATGTCTACAAACCTATTAATTCTTATCATCGTAAAATTTGCAAGGAAAATCGAAAAAGACTGAAACCACTTGTTGAAACCATTTGGGGGGGTGGCGGCAGGAACAATATTGAACTCAGGGCCAGAGATGACAGAGGGTCTTTGGATGTGGAAAAGTGGCAAGAGGGAGAAGGAACTTTCAGACGTCTCTTATGTATCGTGTTCCATATGTTTCTAATACTACCACAAAGATAGTAAATCCATTAAAGAGGATTTTATCACATTCATTGATGTTTTGGAACAAGAATATAACCAAAATGGCAGCAATGAGAGCGTTATGGAACAAAACATAGCGAAGACGATGGAAGAATATTTGGAGAACTGTAATCAAGAAATTAAAAGTTTCGAAGCTTTGAAGAGCCACGGCCTACAGGGAATGTCCGTGGTAAAGCTATTGTGAGAGAAATTGAGAATAGTGGCTTATCATTTGATGCAGCCATTGGAAAAAGTTTTGATAGGGCCAGCGTAATGAGCTCTGGATCTGTTGGTACTTGTGCATTTGTTAAGCAGCACTGTACATACGCAGAGTTTTATCACTGTTCTGCACATGCCCTAAAATTGACTATGGTTCATGCCTCAAAGATCCCTGTATCAGAGGATTTTTGGAAGATAGATGCTCTTACAACCTCAGATTTTCATTGCGTAAAAGATCGCTTTGATTTAAACAGTGTAATAGAGTAATAGCAATTTTTTTTTTTTGCGCATCAATCTGCAGCTAAAAGACAAGATAAAATACCGATCAAGTGTACGAAGTTGCGCTAATCGACTAGCGGTTTAAAGTAGCAGTAAGGTACTGTATAGGCTTTAGGACTCGCGCACACCTAGCTACTGTATATAGTATATACCTAATAATATAGGAGCCATAATGTAACATAAGCCAAGTTATATTAGTAGGTGTTTTTACAGACGTTTCACTTTTAATTGTTTAAGACATTACAGTAGGCCTAGCTTCGTATTTATGATTCTGCGACATGTTTTACTTTGTTCAACACTTACTTTTGGTGGAAAAAGTTAAAATTTCATACTGCAAAGAAACATGACTTTTCAATGCGCAATTACGTAGCACCATGTATCTGCCTAACTGCCTAACCATTGTTCGTAGAAAGTATTGATGTTGCAGATCTGTACTTTGGAGACTTGAACAACAATCATAGGCCTACTGGCGGGTGAAATTTGGAGATTAGATTTTTAGTCACGGTCGCCAAATAGCGAGTACTTTTATAAATATTGGTCGAGGCCTGAAAACCTTCAAAACATGATTTCTAATGGTAGAAATCATGGATAATTTTTATACATGGTATATGGATTTGCCATATTGAGTACAAGAATCCAGTATTGCTTGTGAGGTCAAATCTCCTGTACGTCACCAGAGGTCAAACTCTGAAAAATCTTTTACATGATATCTAACGATGGAAATCGTGGATACCTCTTATACTTGGTGTGTGGATTTATAACATTGATTACAATACCCCTATTGTTTTTGGTGGAAGTGTGCATCGCCACGTTCAGCAGACTGAACTGTGTTTATCATGCCATAGTTTTATTGTAACAGCTTGTTCTGGTTAATAGGTTATAATAACAGGCAGAAGTCTAGTACATTGAAGTCATCGAAACCTCAATGCATTTTGCATTCTGGTTAGTAGTAAGACCTCTTACGGCCAGGTGCCTTCATATTGAAGTATTTCAAGTAAACAAATATTATATTACATACAAATTCCAACCAATAAAACTTGATGATACACAGAATACTTGTCAGACTAGGGGGGGGGGGGGGGCGGGGGGAAA
>JAIPMN010018047.1:0-10051 GCA_020650975.1 Apostichopus californicus
TTCCCCACTACCGGTAGTAGTTACACATTGCTTTGTGATCGGGATTAGTCAATACCGGGATCGGGATACCGGGATTCACTTGACTACCGGGATCCCGCACAACCCTAGTCTGCACCTAGTCTCGGGACTTGAAAATTGTCGTCAAATTGTAAAGTTTGGTGTAACTTAATCAGGTCTACGACCCAAAATTGTGTTTTCCTTTCCTACCATTGAAATAAAGTGACTCCAGTACATCAAGTACAAGTATGATCATGCTTTGTTGACAAATCTGATTGAAAACATTAAAAGTCACATTAATGTAAACATAAGTGTGCCAAAACAAAGCAGGAGGTTGAAGGGAGTGGGGGTGGGGGAGGTAGTAAACAGACATTGCAATTAAGTGGAGGAAAGGTTGTAGAAGGGCTTAGAGGGGGTACCTCGAACTAAAACCATAACAGTGACATCAAAAATAACTATTTGCGAGATTATTTCTGACATTTTGAGTACCAAGTATACAAATTGTCAACCGTGTTTCAGACGAGACTATAAAATCTTCATACCACAAACGTCTTTCTTTCATCTTATGAAGTATTGGTCTGATGCCACATGTGGGTAAATATTCAAATAGAGAAGGCATGAACCGGAGCAGAAGCAAAGCTCACTAAGCTGCAAACATGAAAGGCTGTTCTATATACTCACTTTTGATTTGGGCATGTGTGAGAGGCAGGGAGTCATGTGATGGGGGGGGGGGGCGGATTGATATAATCAAAAGTCAGACATAGTTGGAAGTAACTTACGTTTGAAGAAGGAGTGGCTCTAGGATTGGAAGGAGGAACCTGTCCAGTAGAGCTGACGCCACGGCATCGCCGATGGAAGAGTATGCTACTTTAATGACCTGGTCACAGTAATCAAACCACGACACCAGGGAGATTAGTTGTCTCTTCCCGTGGAAGGCGTTCGTGTCATCTGCATCGCTGGACACATCCAGTCTGTTTATCAAGAGATGGTAAAGATGGGTCACTTAAGCAAGACTAAAATAGACATACTGGAAATTTCTGGTCCGGACAATTTTTGGTTTGATACTTCCTTCTAAACTTAAAGCCAGAAATACAACCTTGGACTTCTAGCAGTGTCTGTCAACAATATTTTCAAGCAATTACAGTGCGTTGCTGTTTTGTGTGAACATTGCAGTGTTTCTTCAAATTTTGCATAATTTTCCCTAAGCACTGGATGACATCATCGACATAAAACCAGAGTTCTATAAGTGTAAGAGACAAGGTTTTCAATTATAAAATTGTTGCGATTCTAAGCTCGGTCAGCGGATACACATGCTAGTAAACAATACTATTCTACTGTAATATTAAAGCAATTAACAATATTAATTGTTATCATACTATATCATTCTACCATGTAATATTATATGCAACTATATTATTGTGGATGTTTTATATTATATTATTATGATGCAATATTATTGTATGATACTATGTGAAATGGGTAATACTATATGCAATAAATATTATTGTGGTTGTTACAATATTATATTATTATGATACAATATTATTGTACGATAATATGTGAATCCGGTTATGCTATATGCAACAATATTATTGTGGATGTTTTATATTATATTATTATGATGCAATATTATTGTATGATACTATCTGAAATGGGTAATACTATATGCAACAATATTATTGTGGATGTTTTATATTATACTGTTATGACATAATATTATTGTATGACACTGTGAATCGGGTAATGCAACAATATTATTGTGGATTTTTATATTACATTATTATGGAACAATATTAATGTATGATACTATGTGAAAAGGGTAATGCTATATGCCACAATATTATTGTGGATGTTTTATATTATACTGTTATGATACAATATTAATGTATGATATTATGTGAAAAGGGTAATGCTATATGCCACAATATTACTGTGGATGTTTTAGATTATATTACTATGATACTATGTGAAAAGGGTAATGCTATATGCCACAATATTATTGTAGATGTTTTAGATTATATTATTATGATACAATATTATTTTATGCTACTATGTGAATCTGTTAATACTATATGCAACAATATTATTGTGGATATTTTATACTATATTATTATGCTACTATGTGAATAAGGTAGCTGGGTGTGATATTTTCATGTGAGGTGTTAAAGGATTGATTTAAGTATTGAACATCTGTACAGACACTAATATAACAAATTTACAAACAATTTTACTCTGTGCTATTATATATGAAATGGATATTCTGGTGGATGGAGGTTATTGGTTTAATCGCACAATTGCTGAAAAATGCTTGATACATTTTAAGATCAAAAGCAAATTTTCATAGTATTTTGTACTGTGAAAATATGGAGTTTTTTTTCAAGTTTGGTGACATTTTGTAATATGAATCTGGCAACAGTAATGTGATTGATTTGTCCTCCGAGTAAATTGAGCTGAAAATGTCTTTGGTTTTTCTTTATAATATTTCATCCATTTAAACCCAGAGGAAAATAACACTTCTACTACAGAGTTTACATTTTCACATAATTCTAACAACAGAGAACATATACAACTAAGCAAAGTATCAATATCAACTAAAAAGAGGATATTTTTCACTTTAAATAAAAGCATTACATCATCTGCCACCAGGATCCCCTTCAACATTGCCAACTCAACCAGCAGCATTAACTGTAACCACATGCAAATTGGATTTGAACAAAAATAAGAAAAAATTACCCCCATTTTGCTTCTACACTGTCCACATCTACTGGATCCATTGATAGAGGTAGAGCATTATAGAGAAGACATAACCTCTCTGCCAGGAAGTCAGCAAGGTGGGTATTTCCCACAATGCAATCTGCTGATGACTTCTCTGGGAGGGAAGCACATAGCAACATGCCCTCACATGCCTTCACTGCAATTCTTGTATCCTATTGACAAAAAACAAAACAAATATCCATATTATGTTGTAAACATTTCATCAGAGATGAACTCTGTATTCTTGTCAAATGTTAAATATTGTACAAGAGTAAGACATAGTGACATGAGGTAGGGAGGTAAAGTGGCCGAGGTAGACACACAACCAATTAGGGGCAGGGGGGGGGGGTTGGAGGGGGTGGCGGGGATGTTAAGAGACATGAGGTAAGACATGAGGTAGGGAGGTAACACACAACCAATAAGGGGTTGGGGGAGGGGGATGTAAAGAGATTCAATATGTATATAGAAATAAATTAAACTTTAGTGGTAGAAATTTATGCAAGGGTCACATGATCTAGAGTAAAACAAATTGGGGGAAGGTAATGTTAGGTAATTTAATTACATGTATAACAATGTATGGAAGCATTCACTTAATAAAAATATATGAAAATGATACATGTGAGCAGGTGAGATGACTACACACTGATGCACATGAATATTTGGAAAACTTACAAAACAATACAACTTAAAAATGCAAATAAAAGTTAACTTGAGAAAAACTTTATACTTGGTACCATAAAGGGAAAAACATGTTTGATGCTGGGTGGGGGTGGTATGAGGGGGAGGATTGTCTTCATCTTGAATGAACTTTGACACATAACAGGGTGGAATAGGATCTGTATATTTGCATCAAAACTGAAATCACAAAGCAATACTGTACCCAGCATGAGTTATATTGAACTTTTATTTCACCTGTGGTAGTGAGTTGGTTATTTGAACAATACCTCTAATTGTAATGAACAACTTTGTCTCAACTCACATATCACCTTTGCTTATATTGTTCTTGACTTCAAAATATGGTTATTTTATCTCACACAAGAAGATAAGAAATAAGAAAAGATTAATATGATCTTATGCAAATAAAATTGTATACTAGAAACATCACCTTGTCTTTCTGTTGAAGTTTTACTTACTAGAAAAAATAATTAGTTAAGAACCTCAGAGGGGAAAAAATCTTACACAAAATTGGTTGATGGTAATGCAATAATTTTTTTAACAGTTTCTCACTGAAAATGACCAACTTCTCTTGGTAATCAAGCAAACATAACTTACAGGACTTTGTACAAGGCTGAGGAGAGAGTTCATGAGGCTAAACTCCATCTTGGAAGGGTCAATGCTCACTTTCTTCTTGAGTCCACCTCTCGAATCTCTTCCACTGCTGGAGGAAGTTTTGGGGTCCTGAGGGAAGAAAAATAATAGCCCGTAAAACAAAGGCACAAGTGTTTCAGCATTGCAGCTTTTATATAAAAATACAATTAGGTCAATGGTCACTATGTTCTCTGCTATATACCTCTCTCATCTCACAGTGGGAAGTTTTTCGAGTTAGAAAGTAATGACTCACAAACGAAACGATTATTTCATCACTTTAATAGTTTTAAGATACAACCCACATATATTGGCTCCAGATTATGGCAAATCTGTGTCTAAGATCACCTAATCCACAAGGGCAAGGATTCAGGATGAGTTATAAAGGAGTGTTAGCTCAGTGGTTAACGCCGGTGCCTTTCAATCATAAGGTCCCCGGTAAGTCACTCCCAGATTGATGTATGTCGTCCAGTTACAGAGTTGTTGACAATTTACAATTCATAATCATGGATGTTAAATATGAATGTAAGAGACTGACTTCGGTCAGCTTGCGGCTTTGATAAGCCAATGAGGCTTCTTCGCGAGTTCTTGCTTGCAGGAGGGTCTAAGTACATGCATACATACATACATACATACATAAAGAATGACTGAGCATCTACAGTAGATCCACAGTAGATGAACTAAATCATATGAAACAGCCGGCAGACAATTACCATTTGTGTGGTATATTCATAGTGCATATGATTTTATTATGTTAATATAGCCGTAAATCTCTATCACACTGGCCGTACCTTTTATAGGCCTCAAGGACATTCTCCATTGGCAACACATTTAGTCATGTCAGATCCAATTTTAACCTCCTATCCAAAAAAAATCAAATGGCTGAGTGATTCCTTGCTATTCCATAAAAGAATAGTTAATGTTAACACTGCAGATAATATTGCTGAGTTTCGACCATTGTTGTAGTTTACATTGGTCAGAAAGGGTACTTGCAACTTATATGGACCAGCTTAGCAGGTTTTCATATCTCCACCTCAAGGCCACAACCTCAAGTACATGTTCTTTGTTGTCCAACAACAGATTTATTCTATCTCTGCCACGACTTCAAACCCTCAACACTTCAACCCTGATGAATGATGAACAAACTGTAAACACTGATTGAATTTGTTGGAGTCACAAATAAAATAAATAAGAGGTTGCTAACTTAAGCCCACTCCTTACCTCTAGGAAGAAGTTGATAAGATATGGGGTTTCTTTCAGTTTGGCGCACACCAAGCAGAGAAACTGTATCTCTTCTTTCTCTGTCGGTCCAGCCTTGACATCTCCACAACACTTTATTAGTCTCTGTACATGATCAGAATCAACAAAGAAATCTTTTAATTTTTTTGTTAGGTCGCTTGGTAGCAAAATGGGTTTTTATATTTTCCACCTCTGAAGTAATTTATGGTCCAATGTCACAATAATGCCGACTTAACTTTTCTTTCAAATTTTGCTGGCGACCATGAGAAAAGCAAAGGGGCCAAGACCCCCATTTTGAATACCAAGTTTGAAACTGAATATTTCCTTACTTTTTTGTTGTTAAAAGTTGTTACACTGTTGTTTGGGGAATACAGGGTATTCATAGGGTATGCAGGGTACTGTGGTTTTTAATGACACCCCCTCCTCCCCTCCCAAACTGGTTATATAGGGATTAATACCAACAATGGGCTGGATAGCTCAGTTGGGTACAGTGCAGGACGTGAGGTCACTGGTTGAGTCCCATTCTAGCCAAAACTTTCTTTGCACTTTTCAAATTTGTCTTTAGTTTCAAATTCAATTGTCTATTTACTTATAAATGAAATCAAATGAAGCCGAAATTACTCATGATTGAAATAGAACAAATAAAAGTAGCTTATCTAAGTTTGTGGAATGGCAGACTTGTCAAATTTGATTTTAGTTTCAAATTCAGTTGTCTATTTACTTATAAATGAGATCAAATGAAGCAGAAATTACTCATGATTGAAATAATAATAAATTAAAGTAGGTTTTCTAAGTTTATTGAAATGGAAGACTTTTTTTGAGTAATACTCACTATAGTTACATAAACTTAAACGTACAGTTACATAAACTCAAAACCTGACTGATACAAAAGAACACTTTCATATTCAAACATGCTGCTTTAAATGATAAACACTTAATATGTTTGACATTCTCCTGGTCATGTAAGACAAGTTTTGGCTTTTTCCAGAAGAAAATGAATGAAATGTTTACAATTCTTACATGGACAGGCTTGTAGACATTGACATGTGGAAGCAACGGCTGTTGGATTTTTCCCAGGAGGTTGGTGAAGAAAACCAGAACCAATTGCTTCATACCTGGAGGACACTGCAATAAAATAAAGGGAATTTGACAAAACAAGAATACAACAATGAAGAATAAAAATATATAACCAGAATGCAAAAAAATGCATTGTGGTTTCGATGATGTAACATGAGCAGTTTTCTTCATGAATCTGACATCATGTATGGTGAGGGTGTACATGTTTAAAAGGGTTTCACGATTTGACCTCTGATGACCCCAAATGACCTTTGACCTCCACCAAAAACAATAGGCTTCTTGTACTCAATGTGGTACTTCTACACTAAATATGAAATTGGTCTGACCTTTCCTTCTTGAGATATCGTGCTTACAAGGTTTTCACAATTTGACCTCAGGTGACCCCAAATGTCCTTTGACCTCCACTAAAAACAATAGGCTTCATGTACTCTCTGTGGTATTTCTACACACTAAATATGAAATTGGTCTTATCATTCCTTCTTGAGATATCGTGTTTACAAGGTTTTCACAGTTTGACCCCTGGTGAACCCAAAATGACCTTTGACCACCACCAAAAACAATAGGCTTCTTGTATTCAATGTGGTACTTCTACACACTAAATATAAAATTCCCTTCTTGAAATATTGTGTTTACAAGCTGGGCGTCACAAACGCACTCACACAAACACCCACACATACACACGCCATCATGAATGCATAGGTTACGATTATCATCGAAACCAAAAATAAAGACATGTTTGTTTTAAAACAACAATTTTGGTTGTTTGCATTCCATGAAATAGGAAAGGCACAGACTTTGAACAAAATAGAGCAAAATCTTCACCTTGAAAACTAAACATTTAATTTGATTTACAAAACATCAAAGCTAAAGGTCATAGAATGGGAGTTTGGAAGGCTTCCACTTTGTCCAATGTAGGAGTTTTGAAATGCTACCACAAAATGTTTGGTGAAAACTTTGTTGTATTAGACTGAAAGAGAACTGTTCGTCCACAGGATTCTTTTTCATTCATAACATAGTCCAAAGCAGTTTTTTAACAAATATGTAATTCAGCAACAATAATTTAAAATATCTGTTCTTATCAATGAAACTTAAAAACATTTAAAAAAAATTAAAATTACATTTGAAATGATTGCTCTGTGAAAAAGTTACTGCCTTTACCAGTCTAGATCGGAAGTGACATGGCTGCTACATCTAGGCAACAGCAAAAAATGCCAAGTGTGATTCTAGAAACAGCCCACTTTTGGAAGTTGTAGTACTTACATCAGCTTTGCCTAGTGTTTGAAGTGTCTCCAGTATCTTATGCTGAAGGAGGTGTTCCATACATGGTCCAGTCTGGTTCCTCTCCGTCTGGTATTCCTCCTGCTCTAGAATCACCAGCATGTTATCAAGGTGTGAGCTGATGTTGCTCTCCTGTACGGGACATTTTTCATCTAGTAGGAAGTTCAAGGATTAAAACTTAAGATGGATTGTTTAGGAACATTTAAAGCCATATACTTTTTTCAGAGCAAGGACCACTGAACCAGAATTTCTAGGGTTTTTTTTGTTTGTGGATGATGGTGTGGATGTAATACAGAATGCTAAAGAGTCAATCCTTAGTTCTTGAGGTCTTGTAGTCAGAGAATGGTATGATGTAAATCTATCAAAATTATAGAGTGAGGCCTAAAGGCTGGTTCATCCTCCAATACAGTCTTGAGCGGTAGATGAGTTATGAACCAAATATGGTAACAACATCATCATCGAACATTATATGTTTGACCATATATGGTTTTGTTACATCTATCGTCCATGGCATATATTGTAGTATGAGCCAGCCTTTATTCTTGAAATACTGAGCAAATATGTACCTTTTCTACCAATTTGTACCGTATTATCAAACTATGAGAATGTTCATCAAATTGTTTTGATATCATCAAGATGAATGATAATTATTTATACCCAAGACCCTGGATTGCCATCCTTTTCAGATCCAAGGGTTTTAATTGGTAAGATTAATGTGTCGGCAAGCAATGCAAATAATTCAACAAACTTGAATCCTTGCCAAACAAATTGCTAATAAGTTTCTTTGCAAAAACAGGTGTCCCAGTCCACATAGGAATTCTCCCTAAATCATGCCTGACATGTGAGCCAACAGGTTTAAAGAAAAACTTGGAAAATGTAAGAGAAATGCTTACCTTTATTGTTAATGAAGTAATGAGTGATAGCCTTCCAATGAAATATGAAATCCTCCAGTAATGACTGACTAGGAGCAAGCTGTGAATATGAAAACAAAGAAACTATGTCCTGATGTTGGCTTTTAATGTACCTGTAAATAAGCACTATTAGGTGTATAGGTTAATACGTATTTATAAAGCCTGCCAACCAACGTGATGTTCATTTACCAAGCACTGATGATAATGACATACTAATTATAGTGGGAATGTAGGGGAGAGGGGGGGGGGGGCAAATAAACCGGTGACACACTGTGCCAGTGTTGTACAATTCAAGTTGAACATCTTTAAAGGCATTGAAGACTCGCCCCAAACCGCGTGCCGCGCTCTGAAAAAGTTAACTTTCCATTGCTTGCAAGTGAAGTTTTCTTCTTGTTGCTACAAAATGCAGACAGTAATGAAATGTGATACCTTGTTATCTTTTATCTAGACCTGAGATGTCCATCGCTGCTATGTACACTGTGTTGTGGGTATTGACCGTAGCTGTATGTATTGACTGTACACTAGTGTCTAATTACCGACGGTAGCAAGCTGTGTGTGTATTTTCTGGGATCGATCGTGGTGTCTAACACTTCTGTTACACCTCATTTGAAACTAGGTCAGATTACCGGCATAAGACGTTTCTTTGTGCACGAGTCTTCACACCCTTTAAGTTAATCATATACTTGTTTTTTTGTTGTTAAGATATTGAAGTAAACCTTAAATATATTTTAAACATCTATGCTCAGACACATATACAGTAATGTAGGGTTACCAGACTTCCCCAGACATATCCTCTTTTTTCTATCATACATGAGCCTCTGAACAGATTTAAAAAACTTTAAAAAAATAAACAGTCTGGATTTTGGGGTAGTTCTGACAATTATATAGGCCTATACATACAGTGGACATTCTCAACAGTGATTTGGCCACGTAGCTAAGTCAAATTTGAGCACATAAAAGCAACTTGTCAATAGTAACATTCCATCAACAGATTAAGTAAGGTATATTGCTTTTAACTTCGATTCTGGTATCATTTCAGGTAGGATCTCTTCAAAATAAGTTTTGCCCACAAAAGGGAGAACCTCTCAACTTAGACCCATCCCATAGGGCACAACAACTTTTGCTTTCTTCAGATAAAATGTAGTATTTGCAACCCTAGACAACATTTAGACAGATTATGTAATAGCATAGCAAGCCATATTAATTGCTAAAAATTCGTTTTATAAACAGCATTTAATAACATATGATGAAGATGAAGTTCACGTAATACATGGAATTTCTAGCCAAAAACAGATATAGACTTACTTTTTATGTTTATTTTGATATGTGAAGCATGTATGAATTATGAAGTGGGCCTAGCCTAACTTTGAAATATGTAACCTATATATATAGTCAGTATTGCTAATTTCGGAACACTGCCAATTTCGGACACCCCTAAGAAATGCACGATTTCACCATGACAACCTACAGGAAGAGCCAAATTTCACCAA
>JAIPMN010018051.1:0-13873 GCA_020650975.1 Apostichopus californicus
CTCAAAATTGACGTTTGATGCATCAGTCTGAGAATGAATATGTATTGCAGACATGAAACATATTAAAAACAAACCTGCATATCCACTGGGACTGGTCCTGCTTCCCAGTCTATTCATTTTGTAGTTGGTGTCCTCGGACTCTATTTGAAATTCTGTAAACTCAGAATATAAACTCGTCCCATCTGAAGTAGTAATGTCAAGTCGTAGTTTGTATTCGTCCTGATTGGTCAGGTAATAGAGTTTCTCATTCCCAAGCCAGAAGTTTCTGTTGTTACCGAAGCCGTCTTTGTATGCAGCCCAGTTTTGATAGAAACTAGTACCGTCATCAGTGCGACGTTGGAAAACCTACCATGAAAACGATAGAAAAAGACACTGATATCAATAGAAGAAAATCCATATCCAATCCAATTTTATTTTGGGGAATTGCCCTTTACATTTTGTAACGTTCTGGATTACAATCGATTGAACAGAACTGAAACGTATTCATATGTTCCAGGTAGTTTTACACATAAACTTTCATATATGGTACATTCAGTTATGATATGTTTCGGATGTTGGTCTAGTGTAGTTAAATTGTTTAATGCATATAATTAGTGCGACTTTATCGAGAGCATTTATTCATAAATTAGAAGCGTTGAAGTGACTCACGGTCCATCCTTCGTCGCCGTGCATTCTGCAGTAAACATTGAATGGAGACCCTGGCCATCCAGTTGGCGTGATTGAATATACGCCATCTTGTGTATTCCCAGCGTCATAAACATCCTGGCATGACCCTGTATTACCCTGTTGTGTTTAAGCTGGTTATTACATGATCACACCGATATAACAATTAGCGAAAATTCGTAGCTTTCGACAACACAAAAGATAAAGACAGATGCCAAAATTTGCATACGTGTATAGACATATGTACTATCGTTTGGCTACTTAACAACCTAGCGTATCATTGACAAAACAAAGATACACATTTAGATGCTCACGTATCTTTACTTGCATATTTACATTGTAAGATATCTTTACTTAGCAACTTAGAAACTAACTATATTTTTCAAAATAAAGTTGCATCTTCGACAAACATAAATTTGTCTCTTTTCAATCGTGACTTTCTATTATGTTTCTTATCCTGTACAGATAATTGTTTTGGGGAAGTTAATAAGCGGAAAGAATTTCTAGCGTAAACAAATAAACACTTCCGAACAATAACAGTGGTAATTTAAGTTATTAGATATTGAAGTCTAGACTAAAAATCTTTATGGTATCTGGATAAATGGGTTGTGTTTAATAACCGTTCTTGAAGAATAACGAGAATGTTATATTTTATTTAAAAATTGTTTTCTTTTGACAGTTATCTGCTGCGTATATGAACATTTCCAACAATTGAATGTTAAAGAAAATGTGTATAAAACCGTGCCGTTTTTTGGGGGTTTGAATAGGAGGAGGGGGGTGGGGATGAGGAAGTCTACAAAAACACCCGGAGAAATTCTATCTCACGTTTCATATTCCATTTGTAAAGATCTAGCATTCGACCTGGTTCCTAGGCTAAATAGGAATGACCGAATGAAGAACTTTCTGATTAATAGAATTCCAATCTAGATCTGTCCAGTCTTGCCAGGTGATGACGAGAACTCGCACAACAATATTGTAAGAAATTAATAGTATATGCATACAAGTTGTAAATCATCGTACCATTCAAATATTACCGTTCATTAGCATATCGCTCCACAGAGCCGATCACAGGAAAACAAAAGTAGGTTCATTCATTAGATAATTAATATAGGATCTGCAAGTTATATTTCAGGCCCACAACGGGTTTAAGACAATAATAGTTGTAATACGCAGACATTTGTAAGTAAAATTGTCAGCCATATTGGAGAAAATATGAATGGCTGAAGTTTATTAGCGCATTCTGTTTATATGAAGTCACACTTCAACACCAAATAAGATTAGCTTATGTAAACTACAGTACAATATAGCAGCACACAAGATCGTGTTTCATCTTCTTTTCTTTAATTATAAACAGAGTTTTTGGTTTTATTGCATCTTTAGAATCATGCAATTCTTCTTTCATGTGAAGACATTCTTGCTAATAACAACACAAGCGAAATGGTACATCATGAAGCTGATGACAGCACGAGTACAGCGGTATTAAAAATTGAAAATAATATTTCATCTTAGGTATTATAACATGTAAATGCAGAGAACGTGTTTTAAATTGTAGATCGTTTTAGTTCGAAACAATTCAGTTGAAATAGCTACGTAACACTTACTGTGTTGCTCTTATAGTCAAACTAACAACTAATGCGACATTGTTGGGCACGTATTTACTACTTTAGTAATAATAGCCCTTGCTAACAATATCTTCGTAAAGGAATTGATCAAAGAAATAAACCTGCTAAAAAGCCAATTACTGCCGTATTAGTTATTTGCATTTTTTTTGTTGTGCAGAAAACTGGAAGGTAACACATCCAAACAAGCATTAGGAAAATGGCTCCTATCTCAGAAAATTCAGACTACCAGTGGCGTAGTCAGCGGGCGGCAGAGGGCAGAGTGCCCCCCCCCCCTAGAATGTTTTCGGGAACGCGATTGGCGACGGTGAAAAATCAAAGGGCGCAACACAAATCTAAATGTACCCGAACGTGGAGATGGGGCTAATGATGGGGGAGGTGGACGGAGGGTGGCACTAAAGAGAATATCACGAGCGATCACCTCAAAAATATGTGCGCTACACGCGCGGTTGTAGTGTCTCTCTGAGTGGCCATGTCATATCATTATATTCACATAATTTGTTTTTTCAATATGTGATCTTACCGGATGGTTTTAGATCCCGCAGGTGTACACATTAGTTTATTTTATTTTGTTTTCACAAAAATGGTAAAGTTTGTGTACCAAAAAGGAAAAATTTTAGTTTACGAATGTAGTTTAAAAAATGGAAATGGTAGCACCATTATGCATTTAAGACCTTTTCGAAATTCAAAATTGTATTTATCATATTCCCATCCCTCGGGACGGCGATTAACCGCTATGTGTCTGAAAATAGGGACATCAAATTGACTTTGCCCGCCACCAAACCAAAGATCTACCTACGCCCCTGTGGACAACACCGTATTTTCATGCACTTATTTTAGAGTTTGATGTTACATACTGACAAGTATATCCTTTTAACTATCACATACATGAAGGTTTTAGACTGGTATTACGAGACATGAAAACTGTGGTTACGGTAATCGTATAAACTATAGGCCCGATATATATTCCTGTCATTGTATGTGGATAGGACTTGAAATGTTCGGATGTGATGTTTAGGAGGCTTACATTGTAATGCATTGTTTAAAAGAGTGCTTTATTTCCCACCTTAATACCATTAACGTCCAAGGTTACTTTACTTCCTCTACTAACTGCTAATTTTAGAAGTGCTGCAATAGAAACTTTTGCTATGAAAAGTAAGTTCTGCTAGGAATCAAGCCTTAATAACAATTGCTGTAAGAATAGTCCATAAGTAAAGTCTTACCTCATTTTACTATACTATTGTGGTTCAGTAATATAACTGCATTAGATTGCGGTCTCAAGAACCTCCTGAAAAGCATTTAGTACGTCATATCACTTTCATTTAACTAGGTACCAACTGACGTTTTTCTATTCCATCATCATTACCAGCACATTTGTTAAAATATATGTTGGATTATGTCTGTAAACTTTAAACGAGATTTCTTCATCTCTTCATGTTACATTTCGTTGATGTTATGCGGTGTTTTTGTATATGGTACAATGGGAATGAATGGCCCCTCCACTTGATAAACTTTTGTTTAAGTAAGGAGGCTCAAATACGAAATTGGTAGATCTTCTGTAATTTACTACGAATATTTATTTGAATCAAAGTCATGCAGTGAGGAAGTGAAGGGGGTGGGGGGGGGGGACGCTAATGTTAAAAATGTTGCCAGTGGCTAGCCCCTTGGTACATTAAATTTGCCCGTACATGTTTGTTTATATTTGCGGTTCGAATTGTGAGAATTTCCCCTCCCAATTGAGAACTTTTGTTTTTAGTTGAGAGAACTGAATGCGATATGATGACGCATAATGCAACTTATCAAGAACATTCATTATTCGTCAGTAGCCATACAAACATGTTCTTTGTTTTGTTGAATGAAATTACGCTAATAGAGATACATTTTTACACATACCATTATTTATACAACATATATGTTCTACAAACAACTTCATGCTGGGAGTGGGTTGATAAACTATTCTGTTGAAATTTTTACAATGTTCTAATTACATGGTAGATTTGGGGTATATATGTTGAGACAGAAGGAAAGAACGTGAATCATAAATTCCGTAACAAGGGGTGCTAAAGTTCGTGGATGTTGCAGCAGGCTTTGTTTCCTAAACTCGCTGACTTATGAAGATTTTAGTTTTACGACTAACTTCCTTTGGCCTGTATCATATACAACAATTTAATAATGCATGGTATATTTAAATTCACTACATAATTTAACCAGTAATTTGAACTTGATAACTTACGGCAATCATATTTTATAGTAATATGACGGAATCATCCCATCGGCCGTTTACCTGTGAGCAGAATTCGGATGGAAGCGCACTAAGTTAGTAGCCAGTGTTGGCTACTTATTGTGCCTTATTTTTGATATCGCTGAACGAAAATAGTGACTTTAAAGTGATTTGAATACATTATATATAAATATGGACATTTTAGCTGACTGTTGTACCAGTATAGTATAAAGTTAGAAACCGTAATAAATTTCACACTGAGCTCTGTAGGTTTTAAGTCACTGATACACAGATGGCTATATGACCCTTGTTGTGGAATGGTATCTTAGTAATTATATATTATCCGTATAAATTCAGATGACATGAAAGCAGGCTAGTAGAAGTCGAGCCTAAAGACTTCAAAGCCCAAGAGAGAAATAGCCAGAATTTATATTGTTGTTGTGTAAGCGTTATTGGGTGTGCGGTAGGAAATGGTCTTAAAGCGCGGATCTGGTGATTCAAGAATGGAATAGCCAGTATATATTAAAAGATACTTAAAAGTGATATTGTTCTAGTATTAATACTTTACAGGGTAGGGTGGAGGAGAGGTATAAATGCGGGGAATCGGGCGTTTCAAGAATATGTCATTCTTGAAACTAGTACCTATTAAATTTATACTAATATATAGATACTAAGAAGTGATCTTGTTGTGGTGTTAGCATTTCGCCAAGCTTATAATAGGCGGCGTGATTTGAGCTCAACGACACAAAGAGGTACATCATACAGGCAACTTGTTCAACAAATGTATTTGGTACCAGTATTTTATATATCGAGTCTTATTTTACTCACGATGAACAACAATCATGATGGATAAGACACTTGTACCATAATCATGCTTAAAGACTTGGTTGTCTCCTTTGTATCAAGTTCAAAACCTGAAAATTAATCCAGTTAGCCATTTACAGTTTTGATCCGAAAAAAAGAAAAGTCACGGATACTATATCGGCATTCTTTGTTGGATTGTGTAAGTAATTTAGATATTATTTTTTCCTTTAATACAAGACGAGTCACTTTTATGGTTATTCGGCGAATGTAGTCTTCTCTTTGTTGTTTCGTGAGGAATCTTATGACAGGCTAAGCAATTCAAGAGGATGGACGAATTTTCATCTCAACAGATCTGACGTTGCAGTAATTATTATAATAAGAGAAAATGTTCTGTCCGTTGCCTCCATTGTAGTCGCCGTTGAGGTTTTCATAAGTACAATACGAGTGACAGTTCCCATTGTATTGGAAATAATAGCAATAGCTAGAACGATAATAGCAGCTCACACAATAAGAACTATAGTTGACATGCCACCAGCCGCTTCTGTGGTTCTCTGCGCAGTTGAACTGACCACATGCATCATTGTCTCGGTCATACGTGCTGAATTGTTTGCCCTTGTTCTCATAGAGATAATAACCTGCAACAGGAAAAGAAGGAAACTCAGGGTTAAGTCAATAAGAAGGGGGGGGGGGCAATAAGTATACGAATATTATTGGACAGAAAGGTTTTTTTTTAATGACATATTATCGTTTTATCCATTTCATTATAGCCTGCTACATTGGTTTTATCCATTTCATTATAGTCTGCTACATTGATTGCTACTTTAATATAACTGTTTGATTTATATTTATAGAGTTTTTGCGAAAGCAATTCAATCTTACTGAACGTGATCTTTATTAATGTTTTTTATTTATTTCCACAAACGATAATAAATTGAAATAACATATTTCTCGAATGATGATCATCATATGCATAAAGTATTATTGTTGACTGTTATCTATATATACCATCATTATTGGCCTATCTTTGTGGTATTTTACGTTACATTCCATATATATCAATATTGGATTTGCTTTTCAAAGTGATAATGGTTTTAGAAGTAACTTGAGGACTGGTCTCTTTGTATATTTAGGGCAATACTAATAAGTAATAGTCTATTTCAATTGTTTTCTCAGTTTCTTTTCTAGCATAATTCATAACAAAGTAGAAGTTAACATTGGATCTGTATCTTCGTTTAAAATGATCATGGTTGTAACATTAAATCGTTGATATTAATAAGCTCTCTGTCATACCACGCAAAAGTAAACATGTACGACAAATTAACGATGGCTGATATGCTTAAAGTGTATATATTATTGTAAGCATTGTAGGCAAAATGTATACACCTCTGTGAATATTTGAAGAGAGATGTGTTGTAGGCTATTTAAATACCCATATTCTCATATCCCAGTTTTACCTCACATACAAACATTTTCTCTGTGCGGTTATGTAGTTCATAAATTAGATAATGGACTAGGTTAAATGTTGTGAATTAGCAATAAATATGTAAGATGTGATACTATATATCAATTTTCTGTCCGAGTGAGATGGTAACAAATTTGCACATGTCATAAAATGACCGTTATTGAGGTGATATGTAAACGTCGACATATAAACTGTGTAGCTTGACAGAGGTTACCTAACTGCACAAAACCGTATAAAAATTTACTCAAACATTTATATCAACCCATTTACGTAACCAGAGTGAGGGCGTACGTCGGAACCGGAAAAGGGAGGGCGTTCTTTTACACACACCAAAAAATGTAACAGTAGTCCCTAACGTTCACACTACTAAAATGGACTCGAAGCTAGATGTTATCCCATTAACCTAACCAGAGTAAGGACTTATTTCGGAGCTGGAAAGGAGGGGGGGGGGGGTGAGGGAAGGTTTCATACAAACAAAATCATGAGTTACCTCATGTCAGGAACTAACGATACTTACTTTAAACCTTCACATGTCATTTATCATAATTTTAAAGTAAATTCGTTACTTAAATTTGACGTTTAATGTATCAGTCTGAGAATGAATATGAATTGCAGACATTAAACATAATAACAACAAACCTGCATTTCCACTGGGACTGGTCCTGCTTCCTAGTTTGTTCATTTTGTAGTTGGTGGCCTCGGATTCTATTTGAAACTCTGTAAACTCAGAATATAAACTCGTCCCATCTGAAGTAGTAA
This sequence comes from Apostichopus californicus, assembly GCA_020650975.1. Lineage (NCBI taxonomy): Eukaryota > Metazoa > Echinodermata > Holothuroidea > Aspidochirotida > Stichopodidae > Apostichopus > Apostichopus californicus. The sequence goes on from JAIPMN010018051.1 coordinate 7,529, forward strand.
TATCAAGTCGTAGTTTGTAATCGGCCTGATTGGTCAGGTAATAGAGTTTCTCATTCCCAAGCCAGAAGTTTCTGCTGTTACCAAAGCCGTCTTTGTATGCAGTCCAGTTTTGATAAAAACTAATATCGTCATCAGTGCGACGTTGAAAAACCTATCAAGGAAACGATAGAAAGAGACATTGTTATCAGCGGGAGGACATCAATACGGTTTAAAAAAAATTAAGAAGCAAAGCTCTACAGATCGTCGTAAAGATTTCATCATAAATATTATCATAGTGAATTACTCTTTAAGTTGTTGTCACTTTCTGGATTACAATCGATGGAATACAACTGAATAGTATTCATATGTTCAAAGTATTTTTAGATATGCATTGTCATATCTGGTACCTTTAGTCTTGTTATATTGTTGAATGTTTCTCTAATGTAATTAAATGGTTTAATGCATATATAGTTCGAAAACATTTATTCATAAGCATACACTAGCAACGTTAAAATGACTCACGGTCCATCCTTCGTCGCCGTGCATTTTGCAGTGAACATTGAATGGAGACTCTGGCCATCCAGTGGGCATGATTGTATATACGCCATCGCCATGTCCAGCGTCATTGACAGCCTGGCAGTCAGTATACAAGGATTCACAAGTTTCACCGTCACCTTCGTACCCTTCATTACAATAACACTGTCGTGTTTCATTCCTGACATCACACACAGCATCGGTACTACATATGTAGTCTTCACAGATCAGTCGGTTATTGTTACAAGAACACTTTTGTGTGCAGTCTTTGTTAACGGATGTTTCTCCACTCTATAATTGAATTGATGTAATAATAAACATGGTATTTATTACACATTAGTTTTTTATTACATTTTATGTTAACACAATGTCAGGTAGCTTAAGCATCATTTTGTTTTTTAATTTGCATAGTCACGTGACATTAAAATAAAAAGAGTCATTCAAACTCACTGGTATAACCAAGTTGGCCTCTGCTACGAAACATTCGCATTCACTGGCATTGATGCAGTCACTCCCTTGCATTACGAAACCAACTGGACAGATGCATCCCTCACTACCCAAACAGTCACTGTTACAACCAGATTGTCCGTTGGGATCTACACACGTTGCTTGACAACTGCATGGTCCATAGATCATGTTCGTAGGACATGTAGAGATCAATGTACCTGCAAGTTGGTAAAAGAAAACATCCGATTTTAAAAAAAAATCACAAATATTATTCAAATACCCCATAAAGGTGCAATGACTTCTAACTTAAACGGTAAAATAGTAAACTAGAAGATTTTAATGAAGAAGATTATGCAGATTGATGAAAACGGAATTATTTGTAGATTTTGTATTAGGAATGGAGTTTTGATGCATTATTATTAACGTTATGTTTTGCTTACCTGCATTACTTTCGACTTCCCCAATATGTTTAAACTGATATTGCCCCCATGCATCAGTTATGCGAAAACCACTGTATATTGTATAGAAAGAAGCTCCATTAGATAATTCTATGTCCACACGAAGTTCGTAGTCTGCTTGGTTCGTCAAATGTGATAACTTTTCATTGCCGAGCCAAAACTCAGTTGAGAGGAAACCAAATCCATCTTCATACTGTGACCAACTCCTATTGAAATTCACAGCACCACTGCCACGGCGTTGTATGACCTATAACAGAAAATAAATAGAGTGTGAGCACTAGCACCACTTAATTATTGGAAAACGGGCAATTGTTCAACCCATTGATGTAACTATTAATGAAGATCGACTCCGAAAATAATAACTATTTTCCTAATGTCGACGTTACTGAGTGGAAAATGCGACTTATTGATCACGCCAACACATTTTTAAGTCATAATACCTACATGCTAGCGAAAGGCTTCATTACTTTTAAAATATGTCTAAAACATTTCCCTGTAGACGTACGTACCGTCCAGCCTCCCCCGCTAACATCGTTGTTGCAGTACACTTCAAATGGTTCTTCAAATCCCTCTGGCTTGATTATGTATACTCCGCTGGAGTTGGACGTAGAACACTGACTTTGAACGTCCCGGCAGTCCTTTGGATATTCAGAACGTTGATAAAAGAAGTAATTTGCCACTGTTAAAAAGAGAGAAAAACATTGAAAATATTTAAAATATGCTTTGTGTTCTAATTGTAAAATAACGTGTCATTGTATACTGATACTTGACCGTTAAAAATATCTTGCCAAGAAAATTGGAGCACGTGATGTGGAATTAGACAATTCTTAGAAAGACACATGAACACTTTTACATTAAATTTGTTACATATATCATTTTCTGTGTTAGATTATTTGGAATAAATTTATGTTAATATAAGATATGTCATGGTAGGAATAATACAACGAAATAATGAAACAGTTCCATGTCTTATAATTTGTGTTAAAAGCACTCGTGAGTACGTTTGGAAAAATGTTCAGTTGTAATTTTGTATTGTCGCAAGTTGTCGAAAGTAACACACCATACATACTGTCAATAAAACTTAAAGTCAGCCAAAGTTATCTTGGATATAGCGACACAAATTTGTATTTGTTAATTACTTGTTTGTATATCTAGATGACATGACAAAACGAAGCAATTATGGTTAAACATCTTACTTTGATTGTCATCTGTAGTTGAAGGTAAACTTCTACGATGAATATTCTATCAATGAGAAGAAGAGCTATAAGCAAAAACATAAATATATATGTTCTGTTTATTGATAGTAGGCTAACAAGCAATCGTTTACAGGCAAATTACAAATGCAACAAGCTTCGGAAAACAAGTATTTCCAAATGTTTGCTCAAGAACATTTTTGCCAACGTTACGGATGTTTGACAACTGCAATCATTACAATGATTCAATTTTTAATTGTAATTTTCAAATATTTACACAACTTGGTTAAATGAGTAAAATCAATCAGAACTAATGGAAATATTTCCCATATGTTATTTGGAGGTGAAGGGGTGCAGCGGGAGTAGGGGCTAGGGTTTGGGGACAAAACATTGTCTAGAATTCAAACTCAATATATCTAAATAGTAATATAACTCTTTTCAAACGTAAAATTATGTTTCAATACTATTATTTTTGTAGTATATATTTTCTTTTTATGTGCACCAGAATAAATTTGCAAAGAGATTGGATATGCATTCACGTTACACAGATGACAACGTGAAAAGAGAATATACTTTTATAGCGCTAAGTAAGCGATGTTAAATTATTGAAGATTGAAAAATTATTTCGTATTTTGCTTTCTGACATTAAGGACATTTTGAAAGAAATATGTTTATGAACATTAAGTTTAAGAAATAATTTTCATTTAAATAGTCATTCCAGCATATTATTAAGGTGGATATGAAATGTGTCTGTATGTTGCTATAGAGATGACATAAAACTTATTACACCATTTACGCATTTATCGTCCACAGTACTATCGCAGAATTGTCAGGGGTGAAATATTAAAAACGAAAACGAATAAAAAAAACCTTCATGGTGAGAGAATGAATGTTTGTGAATACTAACGAAGTGTTTTTAAGTTAAATGAGATTTGTGCCTATCGTTTATTAGATGGTTGGCACTGATTTCTAGCTTGATATAACAAGTAATCATCTCAATGAATAAATTAGACAACGTGAGTAAATGTGTAACAAACACAGCAAACACTTCATGCTTTTTGGAACTAGATTTGAATATGAAAGGAAATTTATCTACACCGTATATTGTATTTAATAATGTTGACCTTTATTAATTGACATGGAATTACGAAACGGTATGATATGCAACAATTGCATGCAATCGATTTACAGAAGAAATTGACCGATCCGAATGAAACAAACAGGCTTTCAATCGTAAAAACACTAGAACGTTCAAAAATAATACGTGTGAAATTACTTGACAACATCCTATGCCGGTTTATGTGTGTTACCACTCGAGTTAACGATACACTAAATAAACAGTAACACTAATTAAGGATTCATGTTTTAAATGTCATAATTAGAAGTCGCCGAGAACTAGGTTTAGTCCATGGTACCGTTGTAAGAATCACGTTGTCGAGTTACAAACTACTTCCTTGGTAGTTTAGGGCATAAACTCCATAATTGTGCATTAGTCTTCAAAGTCATGAAAACCACTGAGGTTTACTCATGTTATTATTACATTGAAGAAAATTGTTAAGTTGAATTATGCGACGGAGGCAAAAGTGCATTGGTTTTTAAAGTTACTTTTAATATATAATATAAAATCTAACTAAACCCGAAATATATTAAAACGTATATAGCAGCAAGTTTTTAAAACATATGTTCTTTCTCTATGAACATTTTATAATCTAGAAAAAAAATATATAACTTCGTCTTGTTAAATGACGTTAATTGACAAACAAAGACAAAGTGGACTAATTTTAATTACAAACTTTGTCAGAAAGTGTTATTTGTTCAAGCTTCCAGCATAGATATTTCCGAAGTTACAATATGAAATTCTTTTTTTGACAAACAACAAACAACGTTATCATTTTACAGTTCCGCCTATGATATTGCAATAATATAAGCTCTATAATTGTGCCCTATAGCCTTACAAATCATGAAAACCATCGTTCATTTATGTAAGTTTTGCGTTTAAGCTAACTGTTAAATACAATTGTTGCAAGGCAAAATACATTGTGTTTGAAGTTACTTTCAATAATTGACCCCTCTTAATATGTTTATGAGAATTAGTGTTATTTTGTTTTGTCGTAAATTTAATCGTATATATACTTTGTAGCAAATCCGATTTAAAGTTTGAAATTGATTTGTTCATTTGAAACGAATAATATCAATAAATTGAGTTAAAAAAAAAGTAGCTGAAGGTCCTCATGATGGCTGTCCAATCACATTGTCAATAAATTTTGATGAGGTTAAATATCGAACTGAATAATATTATGCAAATTTGATATACATCCATCAAAATGGTACTACAAATATATAAATGAGGTTTAAAAAATTGATCCCATCTTAATAAGAAGTGATCAAATAAAACTAAACGCGAAATATATTAAAATATTTAGAAGCAAGGTTCTGAAACATCTGTTCTTACTACATCAACATGTAAATAGAGTAGAAATAAGTCTCGTTAAATGACGTTGATAGACAAACAAAGAAAAAGTGGACTAATTTTAATTACAAACATTGGCAGAAAATTTGTTCAAGCTTTAAGCATAGATATTTCCGAAATTCATGTTTATGTTCCGCCTATGATATTGAAACAACTTTGTTGATACTTTGAGTATGATATGAATATATTCACCATAATTTAGTTTATTATCAACGCTCAACAATAATTAAAAACAAAATATATGATAAAGAGAAAACGTTATAAATGATCTCGAATCTATTACCAGATTTTCTCACTTATAAAATATAGAATACGCAAATAATTAACGTAGAATATTGGCGACGCGAAAGGGTAAAGGCTTTACTTGGACAAGAAGTGGACCGACTTAATGTTACAGAAAGCGGGAATTGATTGTTATTATATTATTTTTATTTTTAGTTTTGGCTTGAATTAAAACCTTTTGAGATAAAGATGGAATCATTGAATTAATCAAATGTCAAGTCTCTTTTTTTCGGGTAAGATAAACCTATATTGTAGTCTGACAATACTTTGCGTACAAATGTAGTCAAATCGATTCGTTAATAGGCAATTTACCGTATTTAAATGTTATGGATTGCGTATTGAATTTACCCGTTCAACCGTCTTAAAATAATTTTCGCGAATGTTTTGTTTTATTCTGAAAATATTAACAGTTATATACTAAACCATTCAGTAAAACAGACAATTCTAATACTTGATCGTTTATGTTATATTAAATTAATTAGCGACAAATGGGTAAAATATATACACTTGAGGATGTGTAAGCGAGCATGTGTGTTGTTAATTGAAAATATGAGAAAACGTTTATCAAGGCAATGTAAAATTTGATATGTTACTAAACAGAAAATATAATTTGTTATTGCAAATTAGTTTTGTATTACTTCCAGTGCAAACTTTGCAGCACAAACACACCTTGATGTAGGCTGCTGAAGATAGATTATTAATTGGAAAACGAGGATTATTAGCAAAATACATTTACTGTTTTATCAGTCGCCATATTCAACTTGATATTTTGAAAATATAACTTGTGAAACAGGTTATCAAGTATTTTAAGTTTCTACATATTTTTGTGGAAATTATCAAATCTAACAAGCGAGAAAGATACATAAAAGAAATGTTATCAATTGATTGAATTTTCTACCATATATTTTTTTCTTTAAATTGTAACATCTAACAAACAAGAAAGATTCATGATTTATGAGAAACAAGAACGAAAACTTTTAAA
>JAIPMN010018062.1:0-11812 GCA_020650975.1 Apostichopus californicus
GGCGCCCTCCCCCAGCCCCCCGGTTCCTACGCCCTTGGATTGTTTTACGTTTTTCAATGTGTGAAAGTCGTCAATTTTCACACTTCCTTACTTTTCATATATAGAACTGAGAAGTCACACACAGTTGAAAATTGGATCACTTAATGATCAACTTTATAATAAACCCGAACTATAATGTTGTAAATTTACATGGATTATGTATGAAAACTCCATGACATGGAATCGAGCAAAACGACTTTATGACATGTACAAATCGTCTTTATTATTGTGGGTACCACATCATGACATCTGGAGTCAATGTAAACATCTGAATTTATAATCCAACACGTGAATTGAAATTGTAGCTCTGTCGTTATTGCGATGATGGGGAAAGGGAATATTTACAACAACAACAACAACAACAACAACAACAATAACCCTCGTTGTGATACTCGAGAGGGGTTTCAACAAGTACCTAACAGAAACAGAACAAAATGTTACGTAATCCTTCAGGCTGGTGGGAGGGGCCAGACGGGAAGAGGAGGGGTGGGACGGAAGATGTATTTGCAGGGCCTGGTCTGGAAACCATGTGTTTCTCTTTAAGGTTCCTTGACCGGCCCGCGTTAGGCCAAGTTACTTACCGTGGTATGCCCTAAGCAAGGAGCTGCTACTCTAATCGTAGCAGCTCCCTGCCCTAAGCATATTCGGAATTATATCGTGGTTTTTCTTTAGATTTTTGGAATAAGACATCAAGATAAGAAACCTTGAATAATAACAATAGCACTATTGACAAGAGTCACTTACACGATTTTGTCAAAAAGGCTCGTGACTAATTGATACTTACAAATATATTTAATATTAATCACAATAAATAAAATAAAAAATAGTGGCAAGTTTTGAAATCTTGTAAAAGTCCTGACTTTGCCATCATTATTTGTAGTAACATTAAAAGACAGATTTGATAAGTACTTTACATAATATTCAAGCAAAATCGAACTACCGGAGTCCGTTCGTTTCAAGTATTATCGAATTTCGAATGATGACCCAACAATAAGGTCAATACAAAAAGATGTTGTATAATTATTGTCCGTCTTTGATCAAGCCACTCACAGAGTGTTAGCAAACTGAAAGCGTTTCGAAAAAAGAAGAAGTAAATTCCTCGAATTTTTCAGTCTGAGCGAGATCATCTACTGAAGCTATCATTTGAGATATTTCACCCTACACCACATATGTGTGCGTGGGTCTTCAACATAATGTCCTGTTGTACTCCTCACGGCTCTTGTATATGAGCCTAGGAAAGTGTTATGGGACTAGACGCGTTCTTTTCCATACACTTAGCAAATAAACGCCGAGCAGTCTCTATATACCATAGAATACAGAACTAAGCGAAACGGAGTTGAAATAGACGGCGCTATACGAAAACTGCTAGAATAAGTTGAATGTAATTCGATAACAACAGTGATGCACTTTCGATTACGGAAGAGAGAACTTATTTCGCTGTAACTGCTTGAAGTATGGAAACATTGAGGTGTCGTCAAAATGTTGCGATCACTCTGAAAATTAATTAATTACAAAATGCTTAATTTACATGTTAATATCGTTGTAGTAAATGGCAACACGACTGTTGTTAGTTAACAAATTTACTGCCCCCGGTCAATCCCAGATCATGGTGCCTTTTCTGATCTTATAATATTACATTATACGGTTGTAACGATGTGTTATTGAATTAATTTTGATTTTGAATTGTTATTTATTAAGGGTATTATTCAATATTAAACAAAGACACAGCTTCGTTCTTGATGATTTCGAATGTAACGATGTGTTATTGAATTAATGTGCGCGTTAACTGTGCGTGTGTGAGGGTGTTAAGATTTGTGTATGCGTGTGTTGGTTGTGCGTGTTACTTTAGGGGCGGATGCAGGATTTGTGACAGGGGGGGGGGGTCTGACTGGTCCAGCCGCCCTGAACGTAAGACTATCTAAGCGGAGCGCCACCATCGGTTGGTGCGGAGCGTACCAGAAAATTTTTGGCTTTACAAACCACCCAGATGGCCGGAAACGACACTTCCCGAGTATTCTAAGCTGCATGTACCTAGCCTGAAAATATGGATCTCATGTCTGCAATTTCTCAATTGATAAGAAAAAACAATCTATGAAATATGGTAATACATATCAGATGAGTTGAGATGATACAAAAATCATGCCTTTAGCCCCCAATCCCCCTCCCGTTCCGCCCTTCTGACGTCCTACATGTTTAAAATTGGCGTTTAATTTAATTTTTTTTTTCTCTCTCTCTTTTTTTTCTCTTTTTTCCCCTTTTTCCCCCCTTTTTTTTGGCCAAGAGCAGGGGGGGTCCGGGCCCCCTGGACCCCCCTGGATCCGCGCCTGTACTTGGGATGCATGTGGTGCGTGATTTGTTTGAATGGTGCGTATTGCGCGTGTTGTCTTTAAATATGGTTTGGAATGGATTGGGAGGCAGTTATTATTTAGAATTTATAAAGACAAGACGTGTTCTGTTATCTTGGTAAGACTCCGTTGAAGTTTGGCAACAAATACACTTTCGACGTAGTAACAAATATAACCCCCCGTGACTGTATTCTTTATTTCTTTGTTACAACTGGAGTTTGCGTCAAGTACAGTTTACATGAAGTGAGGGTGAAGGGCCTCCACCTCACTCTCGAACCAAACTGAAATCAAAACTACTATTTGAAATGTTTCCCCGGAAGAAAATGAGGGCGGTAGAGAAGAACTTAGCATGCATAGACTCCGGATGTGTGACTTGATTTATTCACTTTGGCTTCGGCTTTGAGTACAACGTTTCTGTATGCTGCCGTCTTGAACGAATGTAACCGTAATAGTAGTTACCGACTTGGGAGTGTTAGCTCAGTGGTTAAACGCCGGTGCCTTTCAATCATAGGGTCCCGAATTCGAGTCGATCACTCCAAGATTAATGTATATCGTCCAGTTACAGAGTTGTTGACAATTGACAATTCATAATCATGGACGTTTAATATGAATCTAAGAGACTGACCTCGGTCAGCTTGTGGCTTTGATAAGCCAATGAGGCTTGTTCGCGAGTTCCTTCTTGCAGGAGGATCTAAAATACATCTATGTAGGCCTATATATTATATCTATATGTATCTGAACCTGTACTTATGGATATTTTGTTGTGTCCTTTTACAGATTGGACCATCATTGCCAGTGTCGAAGTTGCTCTCATGGTGGCACAGTATGTGTACAATACAGAATGGTCATCTTGAACCAGTGAAACCTAGTCATCTATACTTGTCATTATTTCACTGGCCTGTGGCGGAGGTGCCCGGGCTTTAGTCGGTTTTTTACCGTCATACACATACTAGGGTCTTAACAAGACTATGGTCACCGCGGAAAAGGATCATTAAATTGATACGAACGTCGATCAAGGGACAGTGAGACGCGTGGGGCAAACCACAAAATGAACCCAAAACGTACCGAAAAGTTATACCGTCTTCTGTCCACATGTCCCGCGGTCCCTTTCGCTCTTTCCCCTTCTCCTGGCCCCGGCCTGTCCCCTCTCCCTCTCCATGAACATCCCCCTTGGTCCCCTCTACACTAATTTGGAGGCTATGATTTTTGCGATATCTCTTTACATAAGACGTCACCCGACCACTGATCACGGGGAGGGGGAAAGGGCTTTTTTCCGTTGTGGATCAAACTGAAATCTAAAACATTTCAGCTCGTTGTGGACATAGACGTGTCATGGATGTGTTGCGTATCCCTGGACGTCTTATACAATAAAGCTGCAAACCAAAGTGCAAACTGCTAGCCGTTAGGTAATAACTTCCCGTGATCAAGGAAAGCGAGGCACCTGTTCGAATGTTACGTCGTTTGCCACTTCTTAGGTATCGCGTCATTCCGAGGAAATGGCTGGGCAGTGCGCTAGTAACTTGAAAACATCACCTGCCTCGCAGGCGAGTCTGAACTTTGGCCTCGACATCCCCAGGAACTTTCAACTACGTGTACACAGTGTGTATGTAACGGTCATCACTACACTGCATAATACAATAACAAACCAGCTGAAGCCGCCTCCAAACAGTACTGTATAATGTTACCACCTGCTGTACCAGTTGCTGGTATACATTTCAATGATAGGCGCTGGACGACTAGAGACAAGTAAACCTTCCAACGACGGCGTGAAGAAAGTGCAGTAATCGCTGTCAATCGGTTAAATTTTTTATCCAAAGGCGCAAGATCAGAAATCTTCGTCGGTTACAATGGCGATGCTTCGAGTCCTAGCTCACTGTTCTAAAACTTGGTCTGAAATTTGTCCGTTGCTGCGGATAAGTTCTGTATCGTCGCTGGGATATAGAGAAAAGTCCACAGTAGCAGCTGAGACTGTATTAGGTACACAGGCTCCTTACGTTATAACGTATCAATTGAACTAAGCAAGTGTTACCCTAGTTACGTTACAGGCCTAGTTTAGTCAGCCAACAGAAACCTATATATATAAAACCATAACAATGTGATTATCATGAATGAATTGAATACCATCAGCTTAGGATACATCAATCTCTCTCTTTTTGATGAGTTTTCAGAGGATATATCTTACTTCGTATTGTGTAATTTCTATAATATTGAGGGAGGTGAACAAATTAAGTTCCCCGACCCCATATATCATCACTGCAATGCAGGCATTAATTAAGATTCAAATTTTGCAAAGCAGATTTGAAGGCACTGAACTTGGTCTTTTATCAAATATATGGGTTCTGAGTACAAAATCTGCTATACCTTTTCGCATGTGTATTGCCATTTGCCCATTTTGCATAGTAATTTGTGATGCGATACCGGATAAATTATTTCTTGCAGCGCAGCTAGCTGCAATGAACAAAGTTATTTTAAACCCCACTTTCTGAATTCAAACACCAAAAACACCAATATCACAGACTTAACACTTTTTGAATAGGTCAATGGAATATGGTTCTCAGTGTGGTTCTGAACCGGCAACCAAACACTGGAACCACTTTAATGAGCATGCCTTCACCATACAGACTAGTAGTAGTATAGTACTACTACTAGTGGGATGGCTATATACACAAAACAGTAAATGGACTTTTTCTCTGGTTGGCCGGAATTTACAGACATTTTTTTTCTATGTTAATCATGATTTTTTTTCTTTTGTCATCAGCAAAATAATAAATTTAACTTATCATGGTAAAGAATTAGAAAACTGAATGAAGTGAAACAGTGATTCAATTATGCAATTAGTTTGAAATATTTTAACTTGAGACTAAATTGTGGAGTTACTTATAACGGAATATTGTACTGTAGATATTTACCTAGGCCGAGGAATTCGTGTGTGTGTAATGGTGAATGATTGTCCAGTGCATTTAGCTGAAACTGCAGATAGAAATGTGGCCACACTGTGATGTAAGAACTTTCTTGTAAATTATATACATATATATGCTTTTGAAATGGTATTTCATGTGGTCTAGGCTGTCATATGTTATCAATGATGGTCACAGGGTTACCAATGTATTAATAGGCAAGTTATTTATTAACGTTCCTTTGAGTAAATGTTGGATCTGGCGGATCTGGCGGATCAGGCGATCAGGGAAATTTGCTGTCAGAACTTCTGATAAAACAGTATAAGCTGATCATTAATGATTGCAAGTTAAGTATTATGGCAGTTTTAGATTAATGCTATCGAGTAACAGGAGTAGACACACTGTGTTTGCCCAGATTGAACTGAGCGTATTGGCAACTGGGTGAATTTTCGCTGCAGTCATCCGACATGCCGTTATTTGAGATGTAGAATTACTAAACTTCCGTCTTATCCTCTACTCAACAATCTCCTTGGCCAACGTCCCCATTAGTTAGGCATTCAGTAAAAGAAACATTCCACCCAACCACTTCTTTCTGTTTTCAAACAGCATCCCCAAATGACCTTTTAATGACCTTTCATCTAGGCCTACTCATCGCACTGACCAAAAATGCGCTATGTGTAAATCTGGTGCAGATCCCATGGAAAGTAGTACTCTTTCTGTAAAACTTTTTAACATTTGACCCCCGAATGAATCCCAGTTGAACGTTGACCTACAGTTCCGGAAAACCCTAAAGTGACCAACTACTCTGCAGTAGTAACAAACGAATTGAGTCTTCACCTGTGCTCCTCTGTAGGGGAGAATTGCATTGTTTTCTGTACAATCTGTGGGACTAACTGTGGGATTTTGTGGTACCACCATTTGTGAGTTAATTAACTTAATACCTCATTGCTCTTGTAGATAGCCCTACTTATGGCCAAATAATAGTGAGCTGCAATATTTAGGCAGTATTGTAACTTTCAGCAAAGTACTAGATCCAGGATGGACTCTTTTAACAGCCATCCAATCGATCGTGGAAGGATAGTAAATTTTTCTGATATCCAAATATTTCGTCAAGATTGTTGGATGTGAGAATACTTTAAAATATCCCTCCGGAAGAAACTTGCAAAAGAATATCAATATGTCCTAAAGGACAAAACTGTCAAATTCTTTAGGACGTCACCCCTGAATGAAGTCCATGGTGTGTTTATTCTTTCCTATTTTGACAGATAATGGTGTTCCAAAGATGCCACCATGTGATTTTCAACCAGAGGCTTTGAAAGTAAGTTCATAAAGTCTCAGAACCAGAACCTGATTGATTGTTTAGTTTAGACTACCATTTATGACCGCAGAAGGAATTGTTATTTACTTCTGGATAGATGTAACATCTAAAGTACATTGTGAGTCCTGGATTGAAATAAAAAACGCATTAGAACTTCAAGATATTACCGTAAAAAACGAACTGTCTTTATAGTTATTGGTTATTTGCATTTCCGTTTTCATTATTAACTCTGCCCATCAGTGTTTGGAAAACTGGAGTTGAAGTCAAAGTTGCAAATAATGAAACAAAAACTAGATCTGTTTTTCTTCATTCAAATTTTCAGCTTCTGTAAAGTCCTTCTTTGTGTGCGATGGTGCCAATGCACATCTGTTCTCATTTTATTTCAGTGCTGGCCTGAAAGATCTATCTAACGTGTCTGAATATATCCCAAATTTTAATGGTACCAAACATATCTCTCTGTTATTCACACACCTGTTAAAATTCTTCTCGTTTTTTCCACAATCGACAGGGTCCTTCGATAGAGGAGGTCCAGAAGATTAGGAAAGAGAATCTCTCGAAGGGGCTCATGACGTATTACAAATCCCCCGTCTACGTCCATCAAGGGCACATGCAGTGGCTGTTTGACAACGAGGGCCGGCGATACCTGGACATGTTTGCGGGGATAGTCACAGTCAGTGTCGGTCATTGCCATCCGTAAGTCCTACTGGTCATAAGGATTTGAATGTACATAGCAAAACAACAAGACCAACATGCACACTGTAATGTAGGAGAGATGTGCAGGTTTAGTGAGTAGAACACCAGCTTTGGAATGGGGGGAGGGGAAACAAAACCAATTTTTTTAAAGAATTTTTTAAAGTCTTAAAAATTGGATCCATCATATTGACTACCTTTGCGATGGTATGTTACTATCAGAGATGTCACTTTTTTTTATGGAAACCATATAGTGGTATAATTTAACTAGCTGTTTGATCACTCAGATGAATTTTCTTCCAATCATATTCCATAATTAATGTACACCATATTGCCAGTGTAAGGTTTATCTCACCTGTATTTAGTTACACTGTCATTGTAAGTAAACAATAACTTTCATATTCGTCTCTCGTCTGTTTGACAAACAAAGTTATCTTGCTTTGAATCTGAAAATTCAAGTGAGCCATATTTTCCAAAGGAGTATCCTGCAAAAAAATTAATATTGAAAAATTTAGAGCTGCACCCAATATGTTGAGACTGGCATTTCATTTCTGCCGACATGCTCGTGTAACTTGTGTGTTATTAATTTCTACGATTTTTTTTCATCTTGTTACCTGTAACTCCCTAGATATTTTGCTTTAATTTATGATGTGTACGGGAAAAAATGGTTTTGTTCGAAGGCATGTATATTCATGAAAAGTAGTTTAAAAATTTAATATTGCAGGAAGGTCAACAAAGCTCTTCAAGATCAAATGAACCGTCTCTGGCACACGACCAACATTTACCTGCATCCAAAGATCCACGAATATGCTGAAAAACTAACGGAAAAGATGCCAGGCAACTTGAAGGTAACGTGTGGCAACATGCAGTTTACTTCTCTCCTTTCTTAATACACATACCCTGGTTAGAATTACACAATTTAATTCTTTCTTTTTTTACACAATTTACCGTATTCCTGACCTTGTAACCTGAATCGGTAACTTTTCCAATCTACCATTGATATGTGTAGCTGTGTGTTCTGCCTAGACTTTTTTTTATCAGAGAAAATCCACTTGGTTTCTTTATTTTGAGAATCTTCGCTCACTTTAGTTTCATCCTCACCAGGCATGTTAAATCTCTCAAAAACACAGAACCCGGTCAATTTGACGTAAAAGGGATACGGCAATATATGAAATGTCACGACCTGACTCGGACAGTCAGGCAGTGTGTGCGTGCTACGACCCGTCAAGGTTAAGTCATGTCGGGAAAACTGAACATGTGTTTCACTAGAACCGCTCATAACAACTGTCACCAATCACAGGAAGGTCATCTTAAATGTGACCCTTAACGATCACCAGTCTTAAAATGAAAGTTGTCGTTGTGTGTGCTTATCCGTCATTTGGTGTGTGGGAGTCAGTTGTAAGACTATGTGTGCGGGGTTTTCGCAACTAATCGAAAACTAGGTCTCGACGGTAGAGTTTATTCGGGTCGTGATCAGTTGGTCAGTGTGCGGCGGGCTTTATTCTGTGAACAAGGCTGGAAATATTTCACTCATAATTTTGATACTCCGTATAATCTACTCTGTGTGGTTCCATTTCTCCTTATTACTGAGTTATTAACAATTTAATTCCGAAACACTCTTGAAATTCATCACGTAATTTCGATCATTTTCCAATTGCTCTTGTGATGAACTAAATTCATGCATGTACTGGGAAGCTTTGTCACGTTTAAACTCAGTGTTAAGACCTGTTTTTGAAAAAGGAACAGTCCTCTTAGATTTAAACATTTGAGCATTTAATGCCAAAAGTCAACAGTTTAGAAGTTGCTTATAATGTACAGTCTTTAGTGGAAACAGTGCTGTGCAACAGCTGCAAATTCAACGGAGTTTGCATTTGTTATTTTTGTTTTTACAGAGAGTCAGATACAGGTCATAGAGGTCAAAGCCTCTTTGAAATATTTGATCCTATAAGCAAATTCTATCTTTAAATTGCTCTCACTTTGTGTAGTGTATGTTTGAACTTCTCAGCGACAATGACGTACCAAACTTACAAAAGTCAAAGAGATGTTGAATTTATTTCTGGAATCTCTGCTTGTCATCTGCTTTTATTTAAGTTTTCTGTAGGTTTTGTCACAAACTTTTAAATTATATAATATTTCAGTACACTTTTTTGGAATATAAGAAGTTTATCTGTGGCCTCCAAAAAAATATATTTGAAGATCATATTATCTTAGAGTGTAATGTTTTATTTTTGCTTTTTGTTGAAGGTTTGACATAGTTTGATAATAAGTTCCCATATCAGTGCAATTTTAATAGCACTAGTATAGTCACGGTTTTATAGCAAATATTAAATAACAAAGCAAGGATCTGATTTGCTGCTTGCATATGTCGTTAATTATCGTATGATGAAACAGCGTCTGTGCTACAAGATTATTACAACAAATGAGAATTTATTATAATTCACTCAGAAAATATTGCTATAAGAAAAAATTAAATTACTTACTGGTTATGTTAGTTTGATTAATTACTTTCTTCTTAATGAGAATGATAATCGGTAGGTTTGGTAAAATTGCAAAAAAAACTGCTATGAATTGAATATTTTCTTTCTTTTTATACATGTTTTTCACATTTGCAGGTCTGTCTCTTTGTGAATAGTGGTTCAGAGGCTAACGATCTTGCTCTTCACCTGGCTAGACTTCACACCGGTTGCTTTGATGTCATTTCTCTAAGGTAATTTTAATAACTATTCATATGTGTTGAGTAGAGGATCGATGTAGTAGTTTAGTCCCGACAAAGCTGCAAAGTTTCTTGCGGAAGCATGGAACTCCAAAGATGAGATGAGAGCATAATAATAATGTCCAGTAACTTTTATTCTATCACTACTTGTATCCGCACACAGTCCCAATTCTTTCACTCAATCTCTTAGGTCTCCATCAGTTTGCACTAACTTCACTCAGCCTTGCCCAAAGCCAATTCCAAAGTCAAAGTGAACTCCCTTCTTCTCACACAATATCATAAAGTAGTCTTAATATTGCATACACTGTAGAAAACACACACACACACATCTCTAACCCCTCTTGACCCCCATCTCCCCTTATCTCTCCTTAACCCTGTCTGACCTCTCTAAGCACCACCTTTCGACTTTCACTGGCTCACACCCAAGAATTCCATCTCCAAAGCTGTATATTATAGAAATAGAAAGTAGGGATATATAGATTGTTCATGGTTATAGAAATAGTTTTTAAGTTTGTTCTGGAAAATGTGATTGTGGAGAAACAAAACAAGAGCCAAAAAATCATGCAAACAACACACTCACAAAAAACCCTAAGATAAAAGAGGTCTCAAGAATGTCAAGAGGTTCACAATTGTTATGAGAAATTTTCCAATGATCTTTAAGGACTTAGTAAAAGCAAGAGGGATTGCTTTCTCTGTACCACCTGGTTACTTGAACTTTTTTGTCATTATGCCAAAAACATACTATCAAGTTTCTGCCTTTCTGTGTGAAATCGCCAGCCAGGTTTGTTTTATCACCAAAATATTCATTTTGAAACTTTGATGCAATTTACTGAATTTACCATCTAAAACAGACTCAGTGAAAAGTAGTTTACAAGAGTAATGACAGTGTAGTCAGTCTCTGTGCTCTGCCACCCGAAGTGTATGAAGTCATGGAAGGTTGTCTAAGAAAAACTTTTGTTTCTGTTTTAAATTAGTTTTTGCGATATATCTATCCCAAAATATCTTGTGAATTTATATTTCAAAATAGGTTATGCTCTCCTCATGTTAAACCTTAAATGATTCATTTTGCCAAAAACAAATATCTTTCTTGGTTATATTTTAACATTTTAACATTAACATCTAGGGCACAAGTCCATAAATTATAAGAACTTTTTTTTTCGTTAAAGAAATGCCTACCATGGCATGAGCCCATACCTGATGGGCCTAACGGCTTTGTCGACGTGGCATTATCAGGTTCCGAGGGGGTTTGGAATGCACAACGCAATGAACCCTGACGTTTACAGAGGACCCTGGGGTGGAAAACATTGCAGGGATTCTATAGTCCAGGTATGTACTAGGTCTATGAAGTTATCCCCAAACAACATTTTGCTTTCATATTTGGTTTAGTTTCTTCTTTACAGATTTCTATTGTAATCCAATAACAATTGAGTGCCAAACAAATGTTTATTGTCCTGCTCAACATTCCTGATTGGGTGGAGATCAGGGGGAGGGGCAACCACCATTTTTGTTAGTGAGGGAGAGGTTGTGGGTGGTGACAAGATCTAACATCATCCTGGGACATGGGTCAAAGGGATTTCCCTCCCCTTTGAGAAATTTTGATACAGTGGAAAGGTGATATGATGCAGAATGGTCCTATCTCTCCAACTTAAAGGAACAAGGGTGAACTGATAATTACCATTTTGTCACCCCCTTCCCCCTGCACCCCCCCTGCCCAATGTGAGAAAATTTGGTAAAATAGAAGATGCTTAGATGCCAAAGGATATTTTATTTTTCAATTTTTCAATTATGTAAAAGAATTTAACTGTATATA
>JAIPMN010018072.1:0-16858 GCA_020650975.1 Apostichopus californicus
GGTACCGGCCGTAGTGGCCTACGGATTTTAGAAGTGCCTCAAAATCCATCTTATCGAGATAATATCACCTTCTTACGAATCTACCAAGTGGCCTCTGTTGTTGTTGTTGTTGCCCAAAGCGTATCTGAAATAAGACTGAGTCTCATTCAATGGTTCCTATGATTTAAATGTAGTAAAAAAAAACACTGTGTCAAAGTTGTGGCGCTATTGCTCTTTTCAGCTATTGCTTAAATTACAAACTGCGTTCAAGTTGCTGTTATCTAATGACTAAAGAAAATAGGGGTAGTCGTGGTGTTATTTGCAGATAAGCATGAATTTATGTATGGTGTTATCAAAGGGTTGTCGGTATCTAAACTTCCACGTATCAATGTGACTTGTATATTCAGCTATATAACGCAGTTAAATCACATCTTTTACCATTTCAACCATCATATTTATAGCTGGAGTTTCCTTCGCCAGCTTTACAAGAAATCTTCCGAATTTTTTAAACTATAGATTTCTTATCGGTTCTTATTTTCGATCATAAACTGGTCTCGCGCAAGTATTTGTGGGTGTGTGTCCATCTGGGTTACATACGTGCAGAATATCCACTTCGCCGTTGTCGATGACCGAAAGAACAAGACACCCGCTCTGTGTATGTTGTTCAGCAAGTAGTTCAACAACATGACGTCGCTTTCTTTCGGTCCATTTGTAAGTGAGCCCTCACTATTGGATAGAAATCCTTTGTTACTCCAATTACGTAGAATCCATAAGGCAAATATTAACATCGAAGCATAATTTTGTTTTTTAAAAAAAGGAAGAAAATAATGATAATGATAACGATAATTTATTGACAGTATTTACCAGGAAACAAACAGCAGTGAATGTATACTGTTCACAGGATGGTAATCAATTCCGAATCCGAATCTTTTATGTACAAGCATATATTATAGCAACCAGGCTCAAACTTTTCTTTGCGTTATTGTTTGACATATAAGTTCTTGATTTCCTATCCCAGGGACAAGTATTTCAAGCTTGCAGTTACAACTTGATGAGACAGTACAATCATGAATTATTATACCTTGGCTTGTACTTTATACACGGGCACCAAAACGTCACGGCCAAACGGCACTGAATAAACCATTCCCTTCAAAACAAAACTCACAACTAAAGCAAGCGCAAAAAAGGCCCACAGACCGACGGAGACAAACAACCCACACCACCCACCCGAACATTAAAAATGCCACAAACGGACGACCAGCCCGCAACAAAACAAACCTCCCCTCCCCAACACACCAGCGCCCGTAGAAGGCAGTCCCACATAAAAGGCGAAAATCACCTGCAACCTGAAAGCGCATGTCACACTTCACCGCCTTCCGGTCTGTCTGCCTAGGGAAAATTTTGCCTTGGGTGGTTGGGGGTTTGTCTCTGCCGGTTGGAGATCGTATTTACTTTTTTGGCTTGCTTGGCTTGAGTTTTATTTGTCAGAGTGGGCTGGTTTGGTTGTGCCGTTTGGCCGTGGCGTTTTGGATCCCGCGTTCTGGATCCACACAACAATTACCACGCGTCAACATCATCTGGGTGCACGGAGGGCTCAACCTGGGAATGGTAGGTAGGAGCAAACCTACAAGTACCACACCTTACCGGCCTTTGATTGTTCTGTAACAAAAGAAAATGAATTTCTATAATGTATCCATCCATCATCATACGATTTTCATGCATGATTCACAGCAAAGGTGAATAGATAGAAACGTACTGATCTATATAATGTAGATATACGGTGATATTACGCTCCACCGAATCTATATTCTTACACGCATCCAACAATGGAACTTCACAGCGATTTTCATACCCATTAAATTGAGGTGATTATCACGCTAAAATGAACATACAGATTGCCAATTTGGCTTTGTTCTTGATTTCCCGACATTGTTGCCATGTAGTATACGTAACCGTATTATAACTGTAACTGCTACGGTAGAAGTGAAGAAGAATGAAAAGAGTGTGGGGTAATTTCTGTGCAATAAGCATTGGAGTGATCGAGCTGACAGCAATGTTTTATCTTTTTAGTTGTTGTAAATATGCATATATCACATACAGAAGAGTTAGGTGATGCCTTCATTACAAGCAACCTTGCACTGTTTTAATTCTTAACTTTGTGTAGTTCTGCAAAGAATCCTATAATGAAGTTACAATAGCGGACACTGAGTTTTGTAGATTCTATGATGCTTTACATTGTTTAATCGCACCCTTACCAAGGGATGCTCCTCAATTCAATGAAAACTTGCAACCCCATCACGAATTGTTCAAGACGTTTGTAATTTCGTATCAATTTTACCGTTATTCCCAGTGACATAATCATATATGTCTGTTACAGTTTGGCAAATCAGGACCGTATGTACGGCACTGTATAGGCAACGTTAATAAAGGGCGCTCGTCCAGTGAAGTATCATACACTAACTATTTTTTATGTAAGGTACTTTTTAAGAAAAAGTCGCCCAAGAAAGAACCTGGGCACGAAAACCAAACTACCAAACGACTGATCCGCTCTCAGCCCCAGTCCCCTTGCATCGGGACTGTGACTGTGTGATCATCGTCGGGTGTGCATCACCATTCCCCTCGAAAGGGAACAGATACTACATATGATCGAGCCAAAAGGCCGAGTAGCGATTTTTTATGTAAGGTACATACAACCGAGGATCTGTTGGTTAGTTTCGAGTAAATTTGTCACGGATGCATCCTTACATTCATGCAGACAACCACCCATTCATGCGTCCATCCATCTATTTATCCAATTATCTATTTATCCATCGATCCATCCATCCATCCATCCATCATATCAACAGAAAATGACATTTTAATGCAGATTATTTCAGACGAGAGGAAGTCTGTCATTAATTGTAGTTATATTTTGCATTTTTCGTACCAAGACCAAGACCCCTAACACGACAATAGCACAGTCATGTAATTGTATGTCACACCCATATACAGAAACTTGTGCATTTGAAACAGTTGCTCTCGGAGCGTTAAGGCGGACCAAATACGCGTCGGTTTGGGCAAATCCACCCAATATACATTGCTCGATCAGTTTGTACTCTGAATAAGAGACAGCCGTCAGTATAAACTGAAGTGTGTTATAACACCGTAACACACGTTCATATAAAGACGAAATAATTGGCGAAACCTGAGTGGTTAGTCCAGTCAATCCATATTGTGTGTTTAGTATTTTCTGTTTGTAAGTCCTTCTCATTAGCAACTGGTCATAAATGTAACACATGTTAAGAAATTATAGCACATCAGTTTTAACTGATTATTGGGTACCCACCTTTACCAGTGTTACATGATAAAGCTATGAGAAGCGGCAGGGACATTGTATGCAATGAGTCATGCACAGGTCCCCTGTTACACACCTGAATGAAGAAAGGTAATTTAATAAGTCAAAGGATCTGAACATGTAATCCTTATAGAATATTAGCCAATTGATAATAACACTCTGGATTAATGGTTTTATATGATTTCAAAATGAAACGCATTTACCACAAATCAAGAAATAATATAGAAGCATACTGTTTTAAATTTTTAACATCTGAAATAACGTAACAAATTGTAATTGATTAATAATGGACTATTGTCATGAACGAAATCTCCACTTCAAATTACGTGATATTCATAGGGTTGTTTCGGCTACTATTATTAAATATTAAAAATTAATTGAAAAGTGTTCTGGGTTAGCGGGAAGGGGGGGGGGGCAGGGGCTGCATGGGAGAGACAACCCACCCCACCCCCTGGACGAGTAGCTTCCCGCACTTCACTTCTCTCTGCTCGGGATGCACTCCACATCGTTGTTGGATCATTCGGCCGGAGCATTGAATTGTAGAAGAAAACTAGGCAACCAAATGGTCGGTTTTTAAGTCTCACATACATGATAATATTGTTTAACCATCTTGGAAACTTTGGAAACGAAAAGAAAAACATATGAAATATTCTCTCTAAAATAGTACAATGGATGGCTACAATTACCTGTGTTGCCTACTATGTACGACTGTAAAAAAAGGACAATGTTTGCTAAAGTGTATGAGGGTTGTCTCACCTTGATTACTTACAATTATCTTATATTGAGTAATACTCAGTACGATATAAAGTTGTTGAAATATGAAAACTTGCGTCAAAAGATTCCTCATTTTAGCCTTAAAGATATGTTTTCTGTCTTTAATAGATATGTATAACAATTCAGTGGTGAATCAGGTTAAGTTAGATAGTAACTATGTAAAATTCAAGAGACTCGACAATCAATTGCATACTTTAAACGCTTAACGCATCATAATTTGTTACAGAAAATGCAGACACAGGGATTTTAAGACATGTTTGACTTGCATGTATAAAATAAAATCATCCGAGCGATTTCAAATGCTTTGCATCCATTAAGATTACAAGTTAAAAGGTTATGAAAACACTACAGACATCAGCAGACTTCCTTCTCTCGAAACTACAAGTTAAATTAATTTTTATTGTCACGTAGCCATAAAAAATTAAAACCATTGTCAGCCTGGTCATTTCATTTTGAATCAGCACATATATTATTCAAATGAAACACACACATGTGCGCATGCACGGGTTTTACTTAAGAACGACTCCTTGTTTTGATTCATAAACAGCGCTCCTCGCATTACAGACAGATGCGCGAAGTGTTGCAATAAATGCATCATATTTACTGTGAATAATTGTCACTATATCGCGATCTATCGATATGGGATTTGTACCTGTTTTACATTGTTTTTTAATTTTTCTGATCACTTTTTCATTTTCCGAAGATATTGATTGTGATTATCACTGTCAAGATGGACCTACAGTAAATTCAACAGACTGTTATGTGGTAGTAGGCTGTGACTTATCGTTTCCAAATATTTCATTTTCATATATATATATATATATATAGATTAGATTTGAACTTCACCGAGCTGGCTACCGATGATGCTGTTCATCGAGCTCCCTTTCTTTACTCTGGATCGTTCCGGTGGTATGAGGATCATACATATGATCGTTATCTATTCCAAATTGAATACCTTTGTCACCATGGGCATTGCTTTGATAACTTTAATTTCTCAATCCTAAATATCCAACTAGACGATGCTGGAACTTATCAAGTTGACATAAAGTCTACAAACAGCGACTGGACTGTCGGCTCGACTGTATTGCAACACACATACCGTCTATTTGGTAAGCTCTGCCTAACATTTATCAACTCATACCCATTTATGTATGACTAAAAGCCGTCGAGTGTAAGAGACATATGTTCAGAGTAACCAAAACCATTGAAACATCTGGCAAAACGTTACTGTAAATTTTAAAATTCTTTACATGCATTGATATAAGAAGTTACTTCGATTGAAAAAGAAAACGAACAGAAGTCTTCAAGTGATTAGCTTTTCGCGAAATATTTTTTTTTTTTAATAAGAAATAACTTTAACTATTCGTTAACAAGGATGACATCATGTGTCGTTTCGTTTTCTGAAGTGAATTTGAATATATTTGCACATTATAGAACTACCATTATATACTGGTTATAAGGTAAGGTGGGTTAGAGGACATCCAAAATGGAGACTGATATTAAGTTCTTTGACAAAGTGTTGCAATATTCTTTGAAAACGAATTGAGTTCTAAGCCGGCTTAAACTCTCGTTATCGAGGTGTGCATAGTTAATATGAGTTACATGATAACGGCACAATGAACAATGCGATTAATTATATTCCATAAATTATTCAATATGTAAGGGTGAAGGATTCTACCAAAAAAGCAATGGAAAGGTAAATAAAGGTCTCACCATTTGTATGTGTGTTTTACTAATCTTCCTGCTATATGATTCCACGAGCATGTTGTGGTTAAACTGTGATAAAGTTACACTAAAAGTAATTTGATGCGGATGATCGAGAACCATGAATATATTAATTCACCTGGATGTGAAATATAAAGCCCCCCCCCCCAAAAAAAAGAATAGTAAATCCGGATTTTTGTTAATACACTGTTGCATCACATTTTAAATGCACTCGTCAGGTCACCAGGGCAGATGTTTCACGTGAGAGCGTCATCACTTTCAGGTACAGACAATCCGTTTTTGATGAATGTATCACTTTAAAATGATGAAGATTATGTGAATATGCTTATGCTCTGTCGGTACTTCATTTCAAGCTCCACGTTGCATTCTCATTCTCTGTTTCTCTCGGACTAACTCAGTATGAAAGTATAGTAATGACATTCGTCTCATACTAAAACTTAATTTGATGTTACTGGAGGGTACTGTTTCAAAAGCCACGTATAAGCATTAAATTAATAGCAAGAACACGAAAGGACAACAAACGATTCATACACACACACTCACCCTTCAACAAATATGTTTGTCATTAAAAAACAATGTTATATAAAAACCATTAGCCTACTTCTTAAAATTCGAAACACTCTTGCATGCATGTTGTCACGTCGGAAATATATTTTCCAGTCATGCACAGTTGAAAGCAAATTAAAGCATGCGCGTTGTAACAAAGATCACTTTCTATCTCTGAGTTTTCAAATAAATGTAGGCACAAACGCACGTCTGCGACGTTGGACAACTTTAAAAGTCGTTAATAATTTAAGAATGGATGGTTTCATTGTTTCAAAGATCCTTCATCTTGCCATCTTCCTGGTATTATATACTTGTAACGTAATCGGTTGTAACTATCACTGCACAGAAGGACAAACAGTAAATTCAAAGGAATGTTACGCTATGCTAGGCTGTGACTTCTCGTTCCCGGATATTGCTGTTAACAAAGATCATATTGAATTAGTTATAGATGAAATGAATGTATTTATATATGGTTTACGAGTAGCGATGAACTTTACCGGACGTACTAACGGAGATGTTCCCTATAAAGGAACTTATTCATACAACGGTATACAAAGAAGACAGAATCAGACAGTCAATCGATATTTATTTCAAGTAAAAGTAGACTATATCGAGGAAGATCTATCCCTCTACTGGCCTGAAGTTACTAAGGTTAATTTCTCTTTCTCTATCTTAAACCTTCAACGACAGGATGCTGGTACTTATCATATGTCATTGACTGATGATGGCTCCTCGTATACACTTTACTCTCATCACACCTATCATCTCTTTACAGTCTACCAGCCTCCTACACCTCTTGTTTGTCAAGGCCCCTCCTCATCCCCATCTGGCTCCTACCACGTAACTATATCGTGTTCAATAACAGACGGGTTTCCACCGATAAATCTGGAAATGATTGAGCCCGAGGGCTGTGATTTTCAGAAACATTACACGGATGAAAACGGTATTCAAGAGCTTTCTGTTGACATTACGTCTTGTGATCAGAACTCAACTGTTGGATGCATCGCTACCCAGGAAACACTGGCGTTCCTCTCCACGCCGCAGTATTCGGACATATGTGAATTTAACATCTCTAAAAGTAGTCCAGGTGAGTCTATCATTTATTTAATTAACAGTGTACGCAAAAAATGAGAAAACTGTGTATTCATCATTTTGAAAGTCATCGCCTAACATATAAAAATACCCCACCGACTTAGAAAAAGTTTCAGACTAAGAATAATTTCCGAATACTAAATCGCACCAACACAATCAATGCACTTTTCTAACTGCTAGTTCCCTGTTATTGTTAAAGTACACAATTTTAATCCAATTTGACTTTTAGCTCTTTCAAAGTGTTTCCTTGCACGCGTTGCTCCGAAGTCAGTGGGCTGGTGGGTGTGGTCAAGTGACTTCTTTTTCCTGACCATAAGCTCCATTACCGTACAAACACACGAGTACTTTAGTACAGTAATACAGTGAAGCCTTGCTGTGTTGATTCAAAGTCTTCATATGTAATTTTAAGGAACGGAAAACCACACGCAGTGTGACGGATATAAGCTACATTAGAACATAATATGCTATAACAAGAGCCTATAAAAAATTGAGACTTTAGCAAGTATTAATATAAAATGAGGGCAGTACCAATAGTCTTTAATGAATGGTGTATTGACTTAGTTGAGGCAACATTTTCTGGTCAGTATTATGATCTCCCAGCGCTCACCATTTAAAATTTAACTACGTACGATTTCTGTAAAGTAAAATTCGATAGGCAAATTAAAACCCATTATCTTTGTTCAGTAAGTGGGTAGTGTATTCTGGTTATATGACGTCACACTCTTTATATCATATTCGTTGATGTCAGGCTAATTTGTAGAGAGCAGTCGACAAGGGCTTAAAGAAGGACAAAGAGTGTATATGAATTTCATGTGAAATATAATTATAAACAACAACAAAATTAATAACAGTTAGAATCATCTATATTCTCTTCAGCGTACACGTCTATATCATATCTACTGCATATGGTTTCATACAGCCTCGTCTTCACTTGGTCTCAATATATTTCTTCCTTTGGTTTTAGTATAAATTCTGTTTGTTGAAGGTTCTTTCAACTTGTTCAGTCAATGGCGATTAAGTACAAAAATGTTCTCGTTTCTTTCTAGCATGTCTCTTTATGAGCGTCGACTTTTGGGCTTATTTTAAAGATTTTTTCTATCTTTCTTTCTTTCTCGTTCAGCCTGTATTTTCCTTCTCTCTTCTGCTATCTATAAAGGTACCAAAAACAACCAATTTAATTCGTAAAGTAAAGAGTCACTGTTATTTAATTGACTGTGGATATACTGATTTTTTTCTTTTGAACTGAAATTTTGCCCAACTTTTGCATAATTTAACAAGTCTAGAGCAACTTGTCAAATAACGTCATCCTGGATAAAAGAGAACAAACAAGTGCTATGAGTCAACAATAAATTAACAAAATATATTACTCATAAATTTAATATGTTGAATACTACGAGTAATAACCGTATGCAATGATGGCTTCTCGGAATGTATTCCAGGCTCCCAACAACTCATTTCGCTCAGATATCGAATCGTCGTTTTCTTTTCCTGTCTAATATTTCTTGTTTTTATTTTCCAAGCTAATTTTGATTGTTCTCCATACTATAATCAGAATCAATAGCCACAAACTGCGTCTATACTGTAAGTGTCCGTTACGCGTATAAAAGATTTTGATGGTGACTGGTCAAATGTTGACGAACTATAGAGGCATTGACGTCGACAGCCAGGGTTGGCATGGGGCAATTTATTAACGGACTTAATTAAATATATTATAACAATGAATACAACTTATTGTTAGTCTCATATTTCTCGGGTACCTCTCCCTCTATTTGACCTTGTTTTTAAATACATTTCGATTATATTACTTATTATCTGCTGTCATGTATTAAAAGAACCCGGGTGTTCAAGAAACTGTGTCAAATGTTTGTAAGTAAGATGCCATCCTTGTTGCATTCTTTCATATTTACTACAACTACCAACCACTTCCCATCAGGCAAACTTTATTCATGTTAATGAAAGAGGCTCAGACGAATACGTTGTTCTTCCAAAATTATAGTCGACACAGATCGTACCATCAGCAAAGAAAGGGAATTTGTATAAATTCATTGGAAAAGACTGTTTTTAGTATCAGCGATCTTAGACGCGTGGCTACATTGATATTACATGTTCTGAACACTTCCGTGCATGCGCACGAACCTTAATCTCTTCTAGAATACCTACTCTCTACTATTGGTTTCTATCGAAAGAAGGCTGCACTGCAGAGCTAAGCATCGGTAATTATAACGCACAGCGTAAATATTGTAAGATAAGATCTCTTGAAAAATGGAGATTGTACATTTTTCTGATATTTTCTTCTTCCTATTGTTGCAGTTAATGTCTTTTTCCGAGTGTAGCGATTGTGATTTTAATTGTCAAGATGGACCAGCTATGAAATCGACAGACTGCTATTCGGTTGTAGGATGTGACTTTGCCTTTCGAGATATTTCCTTTTCATATAAATATGAATTATATATATATACTTCGATTAGAGTTGAACTTCACTGAGATGGCCCACACCGGAGAAACATCTACCCGTACTTTTGCTTACACTGAGCTGTTCTGGTCGGAATATAATCACACAGTCAATCGTTATTTATTTCTAGTAGAATACTCACACGGATATTATCCATCGTACTTTTATGACTTTGGTTTTTCAATCCTAAACCTGAAACCAGAAGATGCTGGAACCTACCATCTGTCATTGTTCTATCATTATGATGACATACTTCTCGTTCAACATACTTACCGTCTGTCTACCATTTATCATCCTTCTTCACCTCTCCTCTGTGAAAGGAAAAATCTTACTTTACATCCGAATAATGACTATAAATTTGAACTGACATGCTCCATTCCAGACGCATATCCAGTTGTAGACTTGCACGTTATTGAACCAAAAGACTGTAGTTTTAAGAAGCATTATTCACGTGAAGGTAAAGATAATGTGTTAAAGATTTATATTACCTCGTGTAGTGGTAATTCAACAGTGGGCTGTTTTGCTACCCAGGGAAACTTAGACTTCATGTCCATCACAGGTTTCTCTGATAGCTGTGCTTGGGAAGTTCCAAAGACATATCCAGGTAGGACACACTGTTATTTGATATGAACTTCCAGCTTTTCTAGGTCAACGGTGTTTCCCTTTATTTATATCTCGTTCATGGTTTTAGTGACAAAACACATGCTTTATATGAACAGGGAGGAGTGGTTGTGGATAATACCGGAAATATTAGCCCAGTAAAATGTCGTAACCGAACGGACCAAAGGAATACAGTTAGCAGTCATAAAACGCTTAGTACTCTGCATATCCTCTTTGTGAGATGATATTTATTAATCATTAAGAAAATCAAATAAATGAATTACATTTATTACCCATCACTTAAATAATATTTCGTGGGAAAGTGATAATTTTAGTATGATGTCTTGAATAATTTCTCCATCGGTAGGGCTGGTAAGTTTTAAATTTATGCACACAACCTCGTCGTCTATCACTTTGAACGAAGGAAATAAAAACAACGTGCAGAAAAGCAGTCCATAAAGTTCACAATAAGGTCTGATTTGCCATTTTTATTACGCTCAAGATCACTTCCGTCTCGTATTAAATATATGAAAATAATATACGAGTCTCATTGCGATTATAGTCACGGCCCGATGACATCCGCTTTTGATCCAATAAAATAATATAGGTAACACTAGTGGTATATGATAATTGCATCACGTTCTTGGACTAACACTTTTATGCGTTTTTGGTAGTGTTACTAGTTTAAAACTAAATTAACATGGTTAATTGTCGACAAGACAAATTCCTACATGGCGGAGCTACTTCAAATTGGCGCGGGTCTTCGAGAACTACATCATATAAATGAATGATGAACCGCCTTGATCAAATTACAATGTTGATTATACTTTTACCGATGGTGATTACCATCAATGAGCATGTCTACAATACAAGTAAAGCAAGGAGGTTGGATGTAACTATCAGTCTGTACATTGTAATGTATTGTAATGTCAATTTTGTCTTGCCTTTCAACAATGTCGTATTTCAACGTTTGTATCCCACACTGACTTAAGTATCAGATACGGTATGCGCATAAATAGTGAACTCGTAACAAAAGTACAGTAATACGCTCTCAGTCTGTGCAAAATTATTAAAGATAGCATCTGTGTTTCTAATCTCGTTTTGTGGCATCTCAAAAAGTTATATTGATTTCATATTTAAACAGGAATTCTATATAGAGTATATAGGAGTGGTTCGAAAGGTTCTTCCGAGATACCTTTTGCTTAATGCTTAAGATGAAAGTGTATTTAACTTAGTCATGCATTTAACGAGGTGTATGTGTCTACAATGTAACGTCACAATGTGGAAGCATTCGTCAATTATTCATAGCTAATTAAGGTAGAAGGCTCACGGAGTTATGTTAAGTCTCATATTGCATGTGAGAGCGTCGCCAGTTTTCTTTACATTCTTTACATTCAGTCCGTGTATTTTATTATACGAATGCCCACTTAAATATTATGACTTAACGTAATATTGCCATATTTTGTTTCTAGCACCACATTTGTGTCGGCAATTTTTAAGTGGCAATGACCTTTCTTGTATAATAAAGGTAAAATAGGATATGTTTGCTGCAAAGTCAATAAATATTTAAGTAAGTTAATGTTTAATATATTGAGGAGGATTACTCGTGGTACTTTCCTTGAGTTCAACCTTCAACCTTCAACGAGAGGATGTTTGTACTTTTCATCTATCATTGACTGATGATAACTCCCGTATAATCTTTACAGTCTACCAGCCTCCTACACCTCTTGTTTGTGAAGGCCCCTCCTCATCTCCATCTGCATCATACCACGTCGTCCTATCTTGTTCAATAACAGACGGGTATCCACCGATAAATCTGGAAGTAATCAAACCCGAGGGCTGTGATTATCAGAAATATTACACAGATAATAACGGAACTAAAGAGCTTTCAGTGTACGTTACTTCTTGTGATCAGAACTCAACCATTGGATGCATCGCTACTCAGGAACCGTTGGAGTCCCAAACTACATCACAGTACGATGACAGATGTGAATTTAGCATCTCTAGAACCGATCAAGGTTAGTCATTACTCATATTTGTATTTTATGAAGATTGTAAGAACGTTTTTTAAACGGGAAAGATATATCTTAAAAAAAAACGCCTGACCTATAGAAACATTGCTGGCAGACAATATCTCATTCAAGACACAACCTTTCTCATTCACATTGTTGTACATATTATTTGCAAACGTACAGAAACACGTACAATGTATTGATATTAAATTGACTGTGAAATTTTAGGGGAGCAAAACCTTAGCAAATTGTGGGTAGTCACATGGTACAAATTGCATGATCTGGAGCATTATTTTTTTTAGCATGGTGTCATTGCGTACGCTAAAATTGTAATGAAAGAAGGCATCCCGGAATTCATAGCTGGATTTAAAATATGAGCCTATATAGAAGATACTCTTGATAACCTTTTAGAATACATAAGCTTGATGGTAATTCTCATGACGTAAAATGTAAAAAGTGGTGACCTAACAGATGGTTCCACGTTCCTGTGAAGGGGCGAAGACGTAATGCTCTCGTGGGGTTTGTTGTGAGATGGACGAGGGAAGATGCGAATAAGTTTCTATTTGTATTACGGACAGCTGAACACGTTTGTCAAGAGATAATTTTTAAGAAAAAGTCGCCCGGGAAAGAACCTGGGCACGAAAACCAAACTAACGAACGACTCATTCGCTCTCAACCCCATCCCCTTTGCATCGGGACTGTGTGATGGTCGTCGGGTGGGCATCACCATTCTCCTCGAAAGGAAACAGATACTACACATGATCTTAGCCAAAAGGCTGTTCGTTAAAAACTAAATGATGGTTGATCCTCCGCTTCAACTCATTTTTATGTGAGCTCCATGGCATTTAGCATTAATGTACTTTTTTATATAGCGGCATCAGTGGAGGGAACCCCACGTTTGACACTCGCGCAGAGGTTTGAAAAATCCTCTCTTCGACGACGAGCTTTGGCTACACAGTACTCTACAGCATATCGAATGATGCGCAACTTGACATCCTCCCACCAGCCTGTCAAAGACGTAAAGGCCTGCTTCAAGGTACAACATCCCGTGTACCTGTATTCTAATCCATTGAGAAACTGACTTTCTCCTAAGATATGACAATTAACTTTTCAAAATCCACTTCCCACAGGGAAGATGGAAGAATAAACTTAGCTACCACAGCATCATTATTGGAATACGGGCAATAATCGCAATATCGCAATTAGAAACCCTGTAAGCATCAGACCCATTTGGGCCTGCCCAAGATAATTTATGACCTCTATGGTTAAGACACCTCAAAACACCTACAAAACGACGATACCAAATGAAACTCTCCAACTGACAATGAAAGGTAGGCAAACTTAAAAATTGCGAGTAATTAAGCCTATCAACTCTTCGGCCTCCCAATTAAAATCTCCGACCACGACACAAGGTGCACTGCTAGGTAAAAGGATGGCAGAGTCTCAAAAAGTCCTCCCCTGGAGAAGATTGATTAGGCGGGTAAGCGGTACATAAGGTAACGTTTCCCTGTGGGTATTTTAACCAAGCGACCTTCGTGATCGGTCTTAATCCTGATGGCACGGCCACTCAGACGTGGAGAAATCAGGACGACCGCACCACAGAATGAGACCGTACCAAAGGAAGCATGAAGGCCACCACCCCAACCATAGGTACATAATAGGCATTCTCTTCAGTTATGCGAATTTCCTGAAGGCAAACGTAGTCGACATCAATACACTTACAATATTGAAATATGTAACACCCTCACATTTGACTATGACGATGACTCCAACCGTTTCACGCGGGTTCGTTCCCTTATTTGATGCCGACCTTCAGGTTAGCCTCCCGACCTCATAAAACCAATCCATTCCATATGGGGATCCGCAATTGTCGGGGAGGGGTAAGTGACAACAGGAATTTCCACAAGGGCTTTCGAAGGGCGAGTAACAGCATGGGACCCACCGGCACCAAACACGCAGGGGTCACCTGGACCTCCACCTTTGTAAATTGAAGCAGAACAGGACCCGTTGCCTGCTGCTCCTCGCGTTTTCGCCATGCTATATATGACAAGGGGCAGGCGCGAAAAACATGACCCTCCTTTCCACACAGCAAGCAAACTACCTTGCTTGGGCAAATGGCACTGTCAATCGCCCATTTTTATTGATGAAGTCATCTGCCTCATGGCCAGTCCCACTCTGCTCTAATCAGCATAACCATAAAAAATTGTAATTTTTTACGCGGAATATTGCTTTCTAGTTTACAAGAGTTAGTTTAACAATTCTAACACATATTAAAGCATTTCAATACTTATTTAAACAAGCACAAAACGAAAAACTCACAATTTGGTCACGTGATTTTTGTTTCATATCAATTAGCTATAAAAGACGATCTGTCACTTTGCTTCAAATCGATTGCATTCGTTTGACCAAGTAAGAGCGTTGTGAGTAAACAACATTTGAACATTTACTTGGTTTGTGGTTATTCTCTATTGACAAATTACTTCTTTTCTTCTCCAGAAAACTTAGTTAGCGTTGCGGGATAGATCGCTCTTTTAATTAACAGTAGCTGGGGCGCCCCAAAGTTAAGCAATCATCATAATTGCTGGAGAGAGTCGATAGATCACACATTGAACGACGTACTTAAGGGCAAACGGAATATCAAATGCGACGTTTCCATTTGGTGGGTGGGGCGGAGGGGGGGGGGGCGATGTGTATCACAGGGTAACATCTGATTTGATGTGAGGTTCACCATTTAATATTTGTGACTGTGTGTGGGAGTAAAATAAAGTTTCCTTAGAAACGTGTGGAGTTTTATTTCAACGGATTATGAGAGTAACAATTTATCAATTGATTATTCAATGGTTCATATTACGTTGTCGGCGTGCATGATGAATGAGCCAGGGGTCGGAAATGGAGCAGTTTTGTCTGCAGATATACGATTTGTAAGAAGCATACCCCTATAATAATCAATATCATCATGTGAGCCTTTTCCCATGTAAATAGGTTAGCGGAGTTTACACAACATTTAAGTAAACTGGATGATACATATCTACTAACTGCAAAATGATAAAAAAATCAGTTTGACGAAACCTTGAATTGAGACTGCATTGAGAGCTAAGCAAAGCAATATAATGTATCACATTTTATTAAGTTAGTAAATATACTTCACAAACAAATATTATTTATGAAAAAATTTTCATGTCGAAGAACATTCACCCATTTGCCATGAATTTAATCCACTTACGTAATATGGTTGCTGATATTAACATATTTGTATATCTTAATGTCATCTCTACAGACACGAACAACATACTGATGTTGGTGATGATCGTAATTGTTGTAGTACTCGTCCTGTCTGTGATAATCATCGTATATTTCTACAGGTAAGCAAAGTAATACGTTATACATCGGCAGAAATATAGTTCAACTATGAATGAAACTACACATAATTTCATTCATAGTAGGCCTTGTGTCTACGTATCGTTTTTAACCTTTAAAATAGGAATAAATGATAAATTGCTATTTTATGTATTTTGTCGTTGATTATCCAGAATAAGTATGAAATGTATAGACAGATAGGAAGGTACAAAATGAGTAACATACTTTATCCCATGTTAAGTAAGTTGATGCCATTGCGAGTTTCCCACTGGCACCAAATTCTTAAAAACTTAGACACTTATGCGGAGAAAGAAAGTATCGTACTTTTCCATGAACGAAATATATAAAAACATACTTCTTCCAATTCCTAATTTGATTCATTTTCGCTAAATTTAACCTTCGGTTGATAGGCCATCAACTATTTCATTACATTTCATTAAATAGTGATCTATAGTATTACTATCTTTTAAATATAATATCTTATAAATAAAATGCGATAAAATAGATATGTGTGCTTAAAGCAGCTGTTTGAGTTGAATATAATTAACACATCAATAACTCAACGATGACATCAAATGTTAACATCTATTAACAATATAGTAGGATTAGTAAAATATAATTTCAATTTAAAATAATAATGTTGACCTGGTCTCAAAGTTGGGAAACTACTTCACCCAAAATTTGTTACGTATGTGGTTTTTACGTGACCCGCCATGCGGGATACAAAACGTCACGGCCAAACGGCACTACCGAACCATCCCATACTGACAAACGAAACTCAGGTCAAGCGAGCCAAGAAAACATACGCCCGCCGACCTGCAGAGACAAAACGCCCAACCCCCCACTGAAACATTCAAAAAACTACAAAAGGACGACCTGCACGCAGCGAAACGAAAAACCCCTCCCCAGCACACCAGCGTCCAAAAAAGGCAGCCCCAGATAAACGGCGAAAATCGCCTTCAATTTGAAGGCGAATGTCAGACTTCA